>OU015491.1:157850239-158032739 GCA_907164885.2 Dolomedes plantarius
GTAAGTACTGTTATAAATATTTTTATAAGACCATTTACCTCAGTAAATTTTAACGTGTGACCCTTGGTAGCTCGGAGAATGTCGAAGCGGTATTCCAGTTCCCGCCAAGTGTTATTTAACATGTCTTCTGCTACAGTACACACAGTACATATTTCGTCTAGGAAATCAGGCATTAAAGATCCCCAGTGTAGGGGTGCTACATCTTTCTGAAAAAGTTGCAATAAGTCTAAGTAAATGTTACGGGTAACGCGTTTTGGGATTTCTCTTGAATCGACGCCATTCCGGCCGAAAATGATGGTCTCCTTTCAAATATTCCCCTGAGTCAAAATTGAAGGAGCACTCGCGTCATTTATTGCACAAAAAAAACTACTAAAACTGACCTAACCAACGATACAAAAGTTACATTATTATATTAAACGGTTATATTGTAATAAATTTTTATAATCAGGGTAAGACTTTTGGTTCACCCTGTATATACAGTGATTTCCGCTTATAAGAATCATGTTTGTTATCACTGATTTTGATTCTTATAAGCGGTTGATTCTTATAGCCGAAATTTAGGTTTTTGGACAGGCACACAAACACACACCTGTATATACATATATTAGATAATTTACCATAAAATACTCTTTAATTTGCGTTAGTTATCTTTTATTAAAATTACTTTTTATAATTTTAAAAATACAACTTAATTTCTAGACCTATAAGTAGATACACATGATTATAGTAAGAGAAGAAAAAAATCTAATATTTGTTACAACATACCTGCTTAACAGTTTTAACATTTAAACTACAGGAAGGGAGTAAGAAAAATTTTCTATGGTAGTTTGAAGTAATGAAGTTTTCAGGAGACTGTTTATACCTCTTTCAATGCCAATAGTCTCAGACGAAGATTCACCTTCTAGCTTACGTTTCACGGTTTGATAACGTGCTGAATCTACTAATGTCATGTTTGTCTAAGTGATAGTGGATGCTTCGCCGAAGATTTATATGTTTCAGGGTCAAGGAAGCGGCAACTAGGATGTGGGAGGTAGAAAAAAAGAGATCGGACCCGGACGGGCAAAGATGCCCCCGGGTCAAGCTAATAGGACAGAGTTGTGCTAAAGCGTTTAAGGGGGAAATTATTATGTTATGTCTAACAAATAAAGGGATGCATTTTACGATTGTATTCCATCCCATGTTATCAGACTTTCTTTAACAAAAAAAAAATAAAGAACATCGTGCCTTTTGAGGGTTTAAGCTACTTTTTTGGAAAAATGAAAGAAAAGCGAATAGTGTAAGCTGATTCTTAAAACCGGTGGATTGATTTTTTAAGGCGAAAATTTTAACATGGAAATAATACATTTGTTTTTGTTTTTGCGATATTGATTCTTATAACCACTGATCACTATAAGTGGTGGTTACTGTATATATATATATATATATATATATATATAAATTAATAGATTGTTTTTTTTTTCATCGATGGATCTTCGGATGAGACTGATTAATGATGGAGCTGGTATAAACTTTGTTTTCCCGGACTGCAGCACAAAACAATATAAATTTGGTGCAGGAAAAATTGCTTCAAGTGACACCTGTGAACTCTTTGCCACCTAAAAGGCCTTAAATATATATATATTAATCTTCAAAATACAGAACAGGCCGGTGGAATAATAATATTCAGTGACTCCAGGATCACCCTTCAGGCAATTCTGCAGGGTCTCTCAAGACAAACACATAATATACATAATGCTCTGGACCAAATCAATCAACATAATAAACACTGCATCATGCAATGGATACTGGCACACGTTGGCATTGATTGTAACAAAGCTGCTAACGCCTTGGCTAAAGAAGCGAGACTACTAAATGAGGAATTTAGTTGTCTCGCCTAGAATCTCTCATCTTAGAATCTCTTCATTCTGTCACACTTTGTGACATTAACTCAGTTGTAAAGTCTAAATTCAGATATAGGGTCATCGAATTAAAATATCAGATCTGCGAACTAAACGCCAACGGAAAAATTACAAAAACCTTAACAAAACAGAGAACTCGGCACTTCAGAGGGACGAGAATTCAACAGGATGGAACCAGGACTTATACTAATTGCAGAAACTTCTCCGACACCGAACTGGAACCTCATCATGTTTTCTCTTGGCCTGCAATAATGGCTGCAATGCAGCAGATTAGTGATTATCCCCAGGAGCACCTTTATGCGGACAATTGTCCCCAGATAGGTGAGGCTGTGTGGATCGCCCACGGTGCGATCTAGCTTGACTGTCCAGGGACACGACAACCAACCAACCAATAGATTTCTTTAAACAAAATCATCAATTTACGCAAAAATTTACTATATCAGTTACCTTACTTGCCTAGGAGACTTTCAAGGGGCAAACATCTTCGAACATTACCGAGTATTTAGTATCGGATTAGCTAAATACTATACATGAAATTTTAAGCTCAAAATCACAATTAAAATATTCAGGAAGAAAGAAAATCTCTCAATATGACATTCATTTTCTTAAGTTAAAATTTTATGAAAATAGTTTCTTCCATGTGTCGCAAGTTACACAGATTAAAATGAAAAGAATACTTAATCAAACAAGTAAAATATTAATAAGAAGAAAATCACATGAACTGCATAAGTGTCCCCTTAACCCTACACTGCATGGTGAGTCATATATGAATCATACCATTTTCGACTAAGCTGAAACCAAAATATTTAATATTTGCCGCTACTGCATAGCTTACCGTATCTGCCTCAATCCGAACTACCTTTTATCACTTAATTTTGCTAGTAGACGGCAGCACATACGCAATTTTATGTCCTTATGTTTAGCTATTCTGTTGTTTGAATGAATTTTAGAATTCCACGTGGGGAAGCTGTATTTATAATCTGAAAAAGAGTATTAAACAAAGGAAAAATCATTCAGTGTATAGCTGCAAGATAAGTCGAATCACACGTTATAATATTTTTCAATTTGAGCGATTTTATATTTATGTTTTGAACAGTAATAGGTATAATTCATATGTGCATCTTTATGCATTGAGGGGATCACTATTGAATTCTGTGGTCGATATCAATTCTTTGCCGTATAACTGGTTATGCCTCTAATTTTGAAATTTACACTGTTTGTAAGCATGACCCAAGAAAAAGATTGCCTGAAGAAGTTTATCTCGGAGCTTCAAGTAATATTGTGGTACGATTGTGCAGAAACATTCCTAGAAATAAGAACTACTAATTATACTTTGATAATTACTATAATTCTCGCCAATTTCAATATTATATGGCTAAATAGGGTATTTTCAGCATTGGTACAGTTAAACGAAATCGTGTTCCAGGATGCAAGCTCACTAATGATAAATAGATGTCAAAACAACCTCGAGGCACAAGTGAGAATATGTCACATTACATAATAATATAGAAATTTCAAATATTTCATGGAAAGACAACATAAACGTCATGTTTCTATCAACATACGTCGGAGTTAACTCAGTAAGAAAAATAGACAGATACGACAGAAAGATTAAAACAAAAGTTAGCATTGACTGTCCAGCTGTAGTAAAACACCATAACAAGCATATGGGTGGTGTAGACATGTTCGACAGTCTAATCGGGCACTACAAAATAACTCTGTTGCATAACGCTGTGCCTCAATAAAGAAAGAAAATGTTTTAAAATATTTCACAAGACATAATACCGCTATTTTATTTTACTATATGATTGTAAATTGTGTTATCTAAGTTTATAGTAAATTTCTTTAGAAAGATTTGAATTGTCATTTTAGTGTAAGAATTATTTTTAGCGTTTTCTGAAAATGAATTTTTTCATCATTTTTCTTAACGCAATATATCCTATTATAAAAATTTACTCTTAAAATCCCTTAAAATTTTGCATACTTTATCTATATATATTTATAAAGGGAATAGAGTTTGCTCATGATTGCAGATTGGTTAGTTTTTTGTTTACATTGGTATAAATTGCAAGTGACAATGAATTTTTAGTGATTTTTATGAACATCAGTACTTTTAAGTGCTACAAACTCTGAGATACAGATAGTTTGATCTTGAGAATAGTCTATTCCCAACATAATGTTATTATCTTCATTCTACAATTTATAAAATGGAAATATATTTGTTTGTTTTTGAGTTATCATGTATTGTAGAATGTCAAATTTTCACCAATTTTTTCCAGCTTTTCCCCCTTGAAAAAAATTATTTTAATGTGAAAGCTAAATTTTTTATATATTTTTTCAAGTTTTAACTTAAATGTCATTATAAAAAATAGATAAAAAGTCAAAATTCAAAAAATTTCAAAAAATCACCTCCGAAGGTGTACGGATACCTTAATGCATGATGATTCATATATGAATCAAACCGATTTTTTTCTATAAAATAAAAATTTTAAGAATATCATTTTTTTCAATATTTTTTCCAATCTATTTGATTAAAAATCTATCACAAAAAAAAGTTTTGTTTGATTTTAAAAAATCATGCAGTGTAAGTCATTCACCGATTATAACAAGTGTTTGATTGCAGCATGTTTCACATTCGAAATGTGTCGCGTAACATGGCATTTTTAAATTAGAATCCGAGGAACGTTTCCTGTGTTATCAAGGCCGTTTCCCCATACATCATCTAACTACATCCGTGACTATCCTTTAAGCTGTTAATTGCTAGTGCCCCCCATTAATAGCACCACTGTGGGCAATTTCATCCTCTCAACACATCTGCATCATTAATTGAACCAACTCTTTGGGATTCATTAGAACGGAAGCATTAGCTTACGGTTGAAGCAGTGATGGATGAATGCTCTTGAAATAACTGACTCAGTGCGAAATAAAACCTCTAATACAGTATAACGCTTCGTAAAGTATTTGTGGGCGTCTCACAGAGATCTACTGTCAAACACGCATTACCAATAGAATTTCTACCAAAAAAAAATTCAAACTATACTCCAAGATTTATAAATATTTGTTTTATAAATTTGTCCCTGAAATTTTTGTGAGCTAAAGTTATGTAAATATTATAAAATTGAAAAATAATAATAATACAATTAGATAAATAATTTTCAATAAAAAAATTTAAAAAAAGAGATTTTAAAATAACTCAAAATTTTTTTAAATAATTATATAAAGAGGTGATATTTTTTAAAGTAATACAGGTGTTCATATTTTATATGAAGTTTAAAAAAATGTTGCTTCTCCATTGCAAATTAAGACCTAACAAAAAATGAAGATGTTTCTTTTTAACGTAGGATTACATTCCTCCATAACGGTCCTCCAGAAAGAAAAATTTCACACGCAAAAACCGTGTTCCGTCGTCGCGAGTTATAATTTTGGCAGCGTGCCAAAACCAGTCTGTATCGCTATGGCAAGTAGTAAAAATTGAAACAGAAAAGTGCCAAAGTGCGTCCAAAACTTTGACATACATACATATATATATGTATATATATATATATATATATATATATATATATATATATATATATATATATATATATATATATATATATATATATATATATATATATATATTTATATATATATTATATTTATATATATATATATATATATATATATATATATATATATATATATATATATATATATATATATATATATATATACAGTGGAATCTCGATCTATCGTTTTTCAAGGGACCGATTGAAATGAACGATAAATGCGGGAAAACGATAGATGATGAAACATAACAAAGCAATATGATCGTTGGGACTGGATAAAATGAACGACACATACGGAAAAACGATGGATCCGAATACGATCGATCGAGATTCCACTGTATATATATATATATATATATATATATATATATATATATATATATATATATATATATATATATATATATATAGATAGATAGATAGATAGATACAAGAGAGGTAAGGAATAATATGTAATCCTACGTTAATAACCCGTGGTATTTTCGTTAGAAGAGACTATTTGAAATTTTAACATTCCGTAAGTTTTTATTAACAATAATGAGCATGAAAAAAACGAATAACCAAATAATCAAAACATGGTAAAAAATACTGTAAGAAAATGAACTTTTTGGAAGTTTGTAATAGCCATCTTAAAGGATTTTAACAGTGTTTCATTAAAGTTCTTGACAAGTTTTCCTAAACTTTCATTTTGTTTTTCTTTTGCAGTCTGATTTAGTCTTGTTGACATTCTTTCAGACACTTTGTATTTTATACTTAGCCCCTTTTTTCAGTTGCACATATAACCCGCAAAGTCTATAATTCGTACATGGAGCATAACTCAGTGAAAACTAAATATGAGTGTAAAGAAAAAAATATATTAGAATTTAGTATATAAGTATTTTATTGAATATTTTTAAAATTTAGTTTACAAGTAATTTGATTTTTCTGCACTGGAAGGAGTATCAAACATAAAAGCAAGTGATACTTAATTTTATAATTTGTTATGAAGTATATTAAAAAATAACAAATGATTTAAATGATTATATATATATATATATATATATATATATACACTACTGGCCACTGTAAATGAAACACCCTGAAGGAAACATGCAAATAACATGAAATTTACAACATTCAATAGCACAGGTGAGATATGCAAATGATTAGAATTTCAGCCACACCACGCACGTTTAGATGCACATCACGCCCGCCTGTGGCGCCACTTCAAAGCGCTATTTAAAGCTTGAAGATTTCGTCGATTTCAAGTTCGGCAATTGTGTTTTTCTTGTGGTTTTTTCAAAAAAACGATCAATTATGCCTCGTCGAAAACAGCGTTCATCTTTTGATCAAGTATCCGAGTTCGACAGAGGAAGGGTAGTGGCCTACCGAGATTGTGAATAATCTTTCAGGGAAATCGGTAGTCGTGTTTGACGAAACCAAACAACTGTAATGCGGATATGTGATCGTTGGATGCAGGAGGGTACGACGGACCGGCGTGTTCGATTGCATCCACCTCAGCGCACCACTTCACGTGATGACAGGCAAATTGTGCGCATGGCAGTGACGGATCGCTCAGTCACTTCACGAACCATAGCACAGCACATTCAGTCTGTAACGCATCATCCAGTGTCTGCGCGTACCATTCGACGACGTTTACAGCAGAGTGGTCTGTCCGCAAGACGTCCATTGCTTTGTCTACCCTCGACGCAGAACCACAGACGTCTCCCCCGCCAATGGTGCGATGATAGAAGGATGTGGACGGCAGAATGGAATGAAATTGTCTTTACTGACGAGTCACGCTTCTGTCTGCAACACCACGATGGTCGCATTCGAGTCTGGAGACACCGTGAAGAGAGGATGCTGAACAGCTGCGTTATGCACCGCCACACTGGTCCTGCACCGGGTATTATGGTATGGGACGGTATTTGATATCACTCTCGCACACCTCTAGTACGCATTGCTGGTACTTTAAACAGCCAGCGCTACATCTCCGAGGTGTTGGATCCAGTTGTCCTTCCTTACCTTCAGGGCTTGCCCACAGCCATATTTCAACAGGATAATGCGGGACCACACGTGGCACGTATTGTCCAACGGTTCTTCGTCAATCGCCTGATTGAATTGATTCCCTGGCCGCCTCGCTCTCCGGATCTTTCGCCGATAGAAAACATGTGGTCCATGGTTGCTCTACGATGGACCCAGATTCCATCCCCAGCTGCCACAGCAGATCAACTTTGGCAAAGTGTGGAAGCTGCTTGGTCTGCTGTACCCCAAGAACTCATCCAAAGTCTCTTTGAATCAATGCCGAGACGTGTGGCAGCGGTGATCTCCAACAATGGCGGCTACTCTTGCTAGTGATTTTGGCAGGAACCACACTTCACAGAAGTCTATAAATTTAATAATTTGATACTTGGTCAACATGTTATCTACAAAATAAATTTTGTTGTGATATCTCTTGTCTTTCTTGGTGTTCCAATTTGGGTGGCCAGCAGTGTATATACACACTCACTTCCAAAAGTTAAGCACGGAGAGGAAAATATTAATTTCCGTAAGCCAATCTGAATTAAAGAAGATGAAATTTGCTGCAAAGGTAGAAGTAAGTATGCAAATATGTTAGGTAACAGCCAATCACGGTTTCGCGTCGAGAAATATACAAAACAGGCAGTCTTATAAGAAGCCGGTATTGTGAAGGGTTACAGGATTTGCATGTAAGTGCTGATGAAAGGTGTTTAGAACATTCCTACGATTTGTTTTCAAGCTAGACGTGTTTCTATGGCTTCCAGAAAACGAATGGAAGATTCTGAGCGCTGTCAGGCTGTCGGACGCATTGAAACAGGACAGTCTATCACAGATGTTGCTCTTTTCCTCAGCGTTCATCATTCCGTCATTTCACGATTATGGAAACAATCCCAAACCAGCCAAACATTTGTCCGAAAACCTGTAGCCGGTCGTCCAAGGGTTACGACCCCCCCCTCGGAAGATCGATATATTGCTGTTGTAGCCAAGCGGAGTTGGAGATCGGCCTCCATACGTGTGACATCTATGGTTGCAACGGCCATTGGTAAGACGATATCTGCCACTACTGTTCGACGAAGGCTACACATGGTCTGTACGCCCGGGTACCACGAATTGTGTTCCTTTATCTGTTCAATTCAGAGGGGCACGATTAACGTGGTGCGGCCAGCATGTGAATTGGACTGTGTCTGATTGGGGAAACGTTATGTAAAATATAAACAATAGAAATAAACAAAAATTAAAAATCAAGCATAGACTGCTAAATCACTTTAACATAAAACATATCCTGCAAAGAAAACATTTTCAATAGAGGATAGTGCAGAAGCTTCATATCCCCATAATGAAAACAAATACATAATCCAACAGAGATAGATAAAAATAATACTAATATAGACAAGAAACAAACAGAAATCAAGCACTCTGGGCATCCACGCACCAACGGCAAGATTTTGTATAAGTGCCGGAACTGAACCATAAAACAATAGAGGTAACCGACAGGTGTCTTCATCAGGGAGCCTAACCATGTCAGTTACCTCAAGGGGAACGTTCTGAATAGGATGCAGGTAAGCCCAAAAAACATCCCAAGGCCCCGAGTCCCCCAAGGAAGCAATAAGTCAAAAAAGAAAATGAAAAGACAAACACAACTTACAGTATGGGCTCACCGCACCTTACATGCAAACACACAAAATCCTAATGCAAAATAAAAGATGCGTACACACCCCAATTCCGTAAGTGACGGTTATGGCGAAACAGCAGCTAATTCTATCCTAAAAATTACGTCACTGTAACATTACTATAGCGCCACCCCCCATTAAAGCCTAATGAAATGAAAACACAAATACTATTCTAAACACCTTTAAAAATTCCTGAGTCTAAATGCCATTTTTTTAAAAGTTTTAAATTGCCGAAATTTTTAGGGAAATCGTTTTTTCTTAAGTTTTCCTCACAACTTTACAGAATAAAAAACATATGTAACAACGCTGGGGATTTTTTGGAAAACTTAAGAAAAAACGATTTCCCTAAAAATTTCGGCAATTTAAAAGTTTTAAAAAAATGGCATTTAGACTCAGGAATTTTTAAATGTGTTTAGAATAGTAAGTGTGTTTTCATTTGGTTAGGCTGTAATGGGGGGTGGTGCTATAGTGACGTAATTTTTAGGATAGAATTGGCTGCTGTTTCGCCATAACCGTCACTTACGGAATTGGGGTGTGTACGCATCTTTTATTTTGCATTAGGTTTTTGTGTGCTTGTATGTAAGGTGCGTTGAGCCCATACTGTAAGTTGTGTTTGTCTTTTCATTTTCTTTTTTGACTTATTGCTTCCTTGGGGGACTCGGGGCCTTGGGATGTTTTTTGGGCTTACCTGCATCCTATTCAGAACGTTCCCCTTGAGGTAACTGACATGGTTAGGCTCCCTGATGAAGACACCTGTCGGTTACCTCTATTGTTTTATGGTTCAGTTCCGGCACTTATATAAAATCTTGCCGTTGGTGCGTGGATGCCCAGAGTGCTTGATTTCTGTTTGTTTCTTGTCTATATTAGTATTATTTTTATCTATCTCTGTTGGATTATGGGGAAACGTTATGTTCACAGATGAGTCCAAATTTCCCCTACAACCCGATGATAAGCGTGTAAGGGTCAATAGAGAGCAAGGCACTTTAAATTGGCCAGAGAACATCACCAAACATCACTCATTCCGAGGGGGAAGCATCATGGTCTGGGCAGGGATATCTTTCGCATATTGCACTGACGTGCACATCTACAGGCGTGGTTCTGTGACGGCTGTACGGTATCGAGATGAAGTCCTAGACCACACTGTTAAACTATACGCTGCAGCAGATGGTCCTTCTTTAGTTTTAATGGACAATGATGCCCGTTCCCATAACTTCTACCGTTGACGACTTTCTGGAGAGTGAGGGGATTGCGCTTATGGAGTGGCTGGCTTACTCGCCGGACCTTAATCCATTTAAAAAGCTTTGGGATACCCTCGGCCGTTCTGTATGTAGACGTTTCCCACCTGCAGCCACTCTCAGAGATTTAGAAACTGCCCTACGGGAGAAATGTCTATTACTGAACTCTCCGGTGGTTGATCACCTAGTAAAAAGCATGATCACACGCTGTACACTTTGTATGAAGGTGTGGGGTGGTCACATACCCTATTAATGTCTTTTTTTGTCGTTTGTTTTGCATTTAAACATCATTTTGTTAATGACGCAAATATGACGTCATCTTATAATTTATGAAAATTCAATATTTTTTATATCTCTGTATGTAATTCTTTGTTTTGTATCATGAATAAACATAGAGCTACTTACTTGCAGCATTTCATGTCAATCAAAACAGTACTTGTCCATTTTTTCGCATTTTACCGCTCCTTGCTTAACTTTTGGAAGTGAGTGTATATATATATATATATGTTTGTGTGTGTGTTTGTTTGTATCTATATATATATATATATGTGTGTGTGTGTGTGTGTGTGTGTGTGTGTGTGTGTGATAATAACGGCCCACCATTATATATCTAATGCGTATTTAAAACTATCCTTGTTTCTCCTCAATAAAGTACAGTCTCTTTCTTCTAATTGCGACCTAGGAATTAAGGAACTAACCATCCATATTACCCCTTAGTGCACGCGCGTTAAAGATATTTGTAGACACGAATCAGCTCCACGTGATGTGTTCATCCCGTTGCGCTTTTCGGAACATCATGCAACCCTTATGTAATCAAGTCAGATGCCCAATTATAGCCAATACAAACAGTTCCCTACGGTAAGTTCCCCCTATACTTTATAACCTTCTGCAAAAGTTTTCGGTGTACTCTCTACTGTCTGTCGATGTCTTGTCCTGGTTTCGTCCTAGCCCAGCTTCCTCATTTCTATTTTTAATCTTGTCCTGTGTTCGCACTGCTCCGCTGCTTTCCGACATAACGATGTAAAATCTGCCTTCTGTATGCACCCCTGCAGGGACCGGTGTCGTTGCTATTTTGTGTATCTCGTTGTCAAGATACCTGTGTTTTGCTGAATAATATTTGTCTATATTACAACCCAATATAAAATAATATGCGTCCCATCTCTGCTCTGTGCGTCCCTTCAATGTCTCCCCTCTCTGTGGATTTTTTCTCCCCTATGTGCCGATTACACTATGTCTGACTTACTGTTCTTCAAGTCTCTTCTCGCTCCTCTGCCTCGACTACAAAAGTGTGGAATCGCGCCCGTGAATCTTGGGTGAAGCATCTCCTCTACTACGTGATATACAGAGCATTACAAGAGTCGGTAGGATCCCTGCGTGGGAAAAGAAAGTGTTTTTGCGTTCGGCGTTCTTCACCTCCGCCAAATCGAAAGCGTGTTTTGTTTACGATGTGAACTTCGTCCCAGATCATCGCGGTATATTCGCCTAGTGATCCTTCGTATGTCAAAGTGTGTAATGAATAATAGTAGTGTTCGCGTTCCATATATGTCAAAATGTTTTACGTCGTACCTCGTGATTTGAGCTTTCCAGCGTTCAAGTTTTTGTGCTCATGATACCTGTTACGCGTTTTCAGTGTAACGTCTCCGCTGCCTGCTTCATCACTTCCGAGTTTCGCACGTACGTACTATGTGTATTCAATGTGCGTACAGTTCTTCAAGGAGATGAAAACAACTGGTGTGCAGTTTTGGTTCAATGTGCCTTCATTCCAACGTATGCGTCAGTTAAAAGTTTGTTTTTGAAATTAAAATTTTCACTTTAAAAAAAAGTAAAAGGTAGGTCAGAAAAAATAAGAAAATAAAAATTATTTAATTGATTTATGGTGATGATATTTTATTTTTGCACAGTATTTATTTGAGTGATATTTATATTATTGAAAGATTTTTATGTAATATATTGATGTTTTTACGTTCTGGAAAACTTTTAAGTATGTCAGATAGTAAAGAAACAATACCCCCTACCAATGTCGAAATACCAAATGTAATAGATATGGAACCTAAATTAATGACCGCCAGCACCAGTAATGAATTAAAAATGCTTAGATGATTTACTTCTGAACATCACATGATGCTGAAGCTGTCATGAATCTGGATTCATGGCTAAACTATTTTAACTGAAAGTGTCGCGAAAGTAGTAAAAATGATGAATGGAAAATAAATAACTTAAGTAAATATTTAAAGGGGAAATCACTTAGTGATTTTATTAATTATTGTTTAGATATTCAAAATTGTGTTTAATTTTGAGAAGTTTAATTTAAGAATGTGTTTAATTTTTGGGTTTAATTTAAGAATTGTGTTTAATTTTGAAGGAAAATTTCATAGAAATTAAAATAGTCTCATTCAGCAAGTTCACTAATCTCAAATTAAAGGATGCTAAAGGTATGACTGATTATTTTCATAAGAAATTGGAGTGTGGTCGAAGGCTGGGATTGTCGAATGGCCTTTTAATGGAGGGTTTAACGGATGGTCTCTCTCCAAATCTTCAGTAGTTGATGGTGCTTATTCCTCCTGCTACCCCAACAGCGTTGGCTCACTTTAATTTCTAAATTGCTGAAAAGTCAACAGACACTTGCTGAATCTAACAGTCCCAGACCTCAACAAGCAAATAATTTTTTCAGTCCTAGAACTCCACAAAATTGCAGATTTAATTTTAGACCTGGATTTCAACGACCACTATACTATCGAAATTTCAACAGTCGCAAGCCAAATAATTTCAATAACCCATATCCAAGATTTCAACCACCGAGACCTCAATATAGTAATGTCCATTCCCAAACTCAGCTGTCTCCATCTCCATGTTGAAGTGTACAGGGAGAGGAATACTGAGTGCTTATCATTGGGTGCAGACGTGCCCCCTTTCGAAATGCACTTACTAATCCTATGGCTCCTCAAGTAGTGGAAAACACTGAGAGTCAGATCCCTAACCTTAATGATGACAACCAAATTTGACAATTAAACGTATCCGGATATATAAATAAGAGATCAATTCCTTGTGTGATTGATACTGGCAGCTCCTTGTCTATCATCCCCTCGACTTTGACAACCCAACATAGACTAAAAAGACAGACGTCTGAAAGACTTTTAGTAAAACAAGCAAAAGACCATCTCCAATTAAATAGATCATGTTTAATTAATTTATGCATAGGAAATGTGACTAAAAAGGTAAAAATGTAAGTTATAGACAGTGATTTTCCCTATATAATCCTAGGATTACCAGAATGTGGACAATTTCAATTAAATATTGCTTGTAATTCTATGCAAATCTATCAAAATGGTCAAATAATTCCACGCAATAAAATGTTTGTGTGTACACTAATGTCATTTCATAATAATAATAATGAGTCCAAATATTTGAACCCTAAACCAAATGAAAATCTAAATGTAAACAATGTATGTACTGAGTTGGTTCACATTCCTCTGACCCCTGAAAACAATTCTGAAAATTTCCAGACTGTCCATAGAGAGAATGATGAACTCAATTCTTTGTTGCATAACTACTGACATATATTTTCTAAGGACAAATATGATAAAGGTTTAATTAGGGTAAAACCCCAACGTATTAGATTTACGTCTTAGCTTCCTGTGTCCTTAAGACCTTATCGTACTTCTCCTAAAGAAGAAGAGGAAATTAAAAACCTAATTAAGAAATTGTTGCAAGCAGGTATTATAAGAGAGAGTAGCAGTCCATACTCGTCTCCCGTCACTTTGGATTTTAAGCGTGACGAAGGCAATCGTACAAGATTGTGTATAGATTTTAGAAAATTAAATGCAATTACCAAAACAGATGCTGAGACTTTACCCCGAATAGATTGCCTATTAGATAAATTAAGTCAAGCTAAAATATTTTCAACACTAGATTTAACTACAGGCTACTGGCATATTCCAATTCACCCACAGGATATTGAAAAACTTGCCTTTACAACACGTTTTAGATTATTTGAATGGCTTCGTTTACCATTTGGCTTAAAAAATGCCCCAGGAATCTTTAACAGAACCATTCGTAGGATTTTGGCTAAATATAAAATTAACTTTGCTTGTAACTATTTCGATGATATTATTATTTTTTCTTCATCTGAAGAGGAACATTGGCAACACTTGCAACAAATTTTTTAAAACTGCAAGAAAGAAAACATTAAACTTAAGTTATCTAAATGTGTGTTCGCCAAAGACAAAATTAATTTTCTTAGTTATGAAGTTCAACATAGAAAAATTACTCCAGATAATACCAACATTGATAGTATTCAAAAGTTAAACCTCCTAAGAACATAAAGGAGTTGAAACGTTTCTTAAGATCCATCAATGTGTATAATAAATTTATTCCTATGTATGCTCAAATTCGTTATCCAGTAAATAGACTTTTGAAAAAATGTTAAGTGGAATAGGACAGAAGAATGGAAGGGTGCATTCAAAAAATTAAAACATGTGTTAATTTCTAAACCTGTTCTTCAGTTACATGATCCTAAATTACGATGTCATGTATATGTTGATGCCTCAAAAATGCAGTTGGAGCTGTGTTGAAACAGCCTGATGTCTCTAAAATATTACATCCTGTTGCTTATCATTCAAGGACTTTACGTAATTATGAACAAAATTATGCTATCACAGAATTAGAATGTTTGGTGATTGTGGATGCTTTAGATAAATTCTATTATTATCTCCATGGCCAAAAAATTGTCATTCATACTGACCATGCGGCTCTTGTTTGGCTCAAAAATGTAAAACATCTAAGAGGTCGGTTATTCCGCTGGACCTTAAAACTCAGTATGTTTGAGTATGAAATAAAATACCAAAAAGGCTCCACAAATGTTGAAGCTGATATGCTCTCTAGGCATCCTGTTTCCTAACATCTTCAACATGCTGTACATTTATTAGACCTGGATGAAATTAAAACCCAACAGAAAAATGACAACTTTCATGATCCAAAGTATCAAGAGATAAATGATGTAATCATATTAAAAAGAAAAAAATCTCCATAAAATTGTTGTTCCCATGTCACTACGTTTAAAATTGTTGCAAAAGTGCCACGATCAATTTGGACATCCTGGTGTACAAAAAATGTTAAATTTGATTACCCCTCAGTATTATTGGCCTCATATAACTGAGGATATTGCAAAGTTTGTCAAACACTGTGCAATATGCCAATTTAACAAGAAATCAAAATTAAACAATTTGAACTTATGCAAATTGCACCTCCAACAGATAAACCTTTTGAATGTATTTCTGTTGATACTGTTGGTGGCTTTAACTACTATAATTCTACAAAAAATATCTCCACATTGCAATAGACCATGCAAAAAGATATGTGTAGGCTTTTCCCTCTAAAAGTGTCACCACAGAAACTTATGCCAATTGTCTTAACACTAGAACCACGGGACTTTCGATATACCTAGAACTGCGGAGCGGGTCATTTTGACCCTAGATTGTAAACTTATAAAATATGCACAAGCGCTTAATTTATTTAACTAAAACATATTATTTTTTAAATAATAATCAATATTTCTCAGAATATACATTAAATAATTTATATAAATCAAGATAAATTAATTTAATTTTTACAAAATCATATTATTTAAAATTTTATGTCCTTGAGTAAAATAACATGTCTCTTTAACAAAATATGACATAAATTTTCTAATTTCAATGGAAAAGCAGAGTATCTCTTTTCAGTATGTTTAGGCATAATTTCAAAAAATTAAAATTTAAAAATTTTATCAGCACTTAGTTTTACAGATTATAAAATCCAATTTACTGTATGCATTTTGTACAAAACTGAGTAATAAGTGTTGTACATTTTCCACAGATGGGCGCTTTACATTTTGAACAGATATCTAGAGTTTTATTTTCACATTTCAAAATGTGGCATTGGACTCGCTTACGCTTAATTTGTGGTTGTCCGTCGTTTTCATTGGTTGCTTCACATGCTCTTTTTGCCACCTTTTAATGTCGGAAGAGAACAAACTTTTCTCGCAATTCTTCAACCAAGTCTTGAATGAATTGCCGTCTAATAATAGATTTTCCAGTTACAGCTTTATATAAAACCCAGGCATCCATTGCAGCAAGGTCCAAAATATTACAAAAACTTTCACCGGCCACCTACGTGAAGCAGACTTGACTGTATATTTCCTTGCCATTTCTTCAATCACGTCTACACCGTATTTAGTTGCGTTGTAGAAAGCAATTGTGTCAGGTAGTTTTTTTGGGTTATCTGCAAATTCTACGTTTGGATGGAGACTACTTAGCAACAAAACGTTTTTATCTTTTTTACCTTGATAAACAGTTAGACTCATGTCTTTATGTGTTAGTACCGTAGTCAAATGCAATGGGGATTTTGACATTTTTACAGAGACTGGTATTTCTCTTCTTGAGCGCTTTACAGTTCCTACAAGGCTGGTATTTTTAGATTTCAATGCCTCTGCAAGCTTCAGTGTTGTGAAAATTTGTTCGTAGTGACATTTCTACATTTGTTCTCACATGGACTTATTAGTCGCAGCACTACATGTCCAGCAAGAGAAACGTTGGATGGACTTAGGTTATCTTTTCCAAGATACGAGAATCTATTTATCAGATATTTTGAGTCAACATCTGCAGCCAACCAGAACTTTATTCACACTTATCTGGTTTGTTTGGCATGTATTGAATAAACCTACACATAGCTTTTGTAGGAAATAACTGTTCATCTGCAGTTATATTAGGCCCTGGTGTAAAGTTAGTCTTGCAATTTTCCATGAAACGATTCCAGATATCCGAAATAAGGGCAAATTTGTCTGTCTCGAGACGCTTTGATCTTGTTGATTTTATGTCGAAGCGTAAAAATTCCATTATTTCACGAAATTGGTCTCTTGACATTGTATTTTGGAAAAATGGTGGTCCTCAGTCCTTTGACCACAAAATATCCAGTTCAAGTCCTTTTGCACAATATATACCACGTTCATATAAAATTTATATAAAAGCATCTATTTCTTGTTATATTCCATTCTCTTTCATGAATCTGCCGATGAGCTTCATCTTCAGTACATTTCTTTATGTGTTTCAATATCCATTCATCTATAAAATGTCTCCAAGCATTTGAAGGACTGTTGTCGATAGCATTGCGTTTAGCATGTGTTGTTGGACCCCCAACTTCTTTCAAAATATTACACTGATTTTCTTCCTCTATCGTTTGTTCCTAATTGAACGACATTCCAAATTGTCCCATCTTTGCCATTTTCATTATTTCCAACTTTGAATGTTATTGTCGATTTCTTTTTCAAATTTCTTTGCGTGTGTGTGTCTTTTCTTGGAATGTTTGATTTTTATTTTTATCAGATAAATTATCATCAGTATTGCGATGAGAAGGACCAGCAATTGTTAGAGCATTGCCAGAGTCATCCTCACTTTCATTTTCTTCATCCGAAACCAAATTTTCTTCATTAGCAGGCAGATACTCATCCTCACTACTCAAAATCGAATTTTGAGAAACCTTTTTTCGAACCTTCTGAATCCTTTTAAGATAATTGTTTTAAAAATTCTAAAGCTTCCTGAGCAGCAAGATTACGGCGTCGTGACATAGTTTTTATACATATACTAATTTCAGAATAAAAGCAACTTCCGAAAGTCTTCAAAATATTCTCAGTAATTTTTCACTGCATTCGAACGTAGTTCGTGCTTCAAACCTAATATAAAGACCTTGACTGAAAAACCTTCACTATTCCCCCTTCTGGTACAGTCCATTTAAGGAATTCTTGGGTGGGGTAGAAGTATTTTACAGTTACAGTTCGAGAAAATGCATCTGTTTTTCGTTATTTGTGCATTAACATTTCTTACGGGTCAAATTGACCCGTTCCGCGGTTCTAGGTATAAGTGTTAATAATCTGAAAATTATTTATGTTACGAATTTTTAAATTTGGTAAATTGTTCTTCACCTTAAAATATTAAAAGTCATAAAAGGAATTTTTTTTTCAATCGATACTTTTCGCGTGGTGATAAATTAAACATCGTTTTGGGTCAAATTGACCCGCTCCGCGGTTCTAGTGTTAAGCAAATATTCCAAATTCAGGCATCAGAAAAAATTCTAACGTATAGGAATGCAGCCTTTACTTCATCACGATTCTGGATATTCCTTCAAAATTATAATGTTAAACAACTTTTGACTTCAGCACTCTGAATTACTTGCTGAATTTAGTACTTGCTGAATTAGTACTTGCTAAATTTTTAGTTCATTTTTTTAAGTGAAAACAATTTTCCCCAACAATTTCTTATTTGATGTAATGCTAAAGTATAGATATCTTAATTTTGAAAAATAGTAGATACAGAGAGGGATGAAATTTTAAAATCATTGGTGTTGGGTTTCTTAGTCTTATCTTTAACTCTGGTCTGAAGTAATGTAAATTCACATTTTTTAATCACGATGTCTCAGAATCAGCCCTATAGTGAATTTAGCAATGATTATAATTTTTTTGACTGAGCTCCTACTACCCCTTAACAACGTATATTTATGATGACAGAAAATGGTAACAATCCTTACATACGTTACTTTCAGTTGAGTTGTTTTGCAAAAGAAAATATAAAACTAAAAGCGACTATGCTGGTCACGACTATGCTGGCTAGTATAAAAGTATTTTACGATAACAGAATTAAAGTATTTTTGTAAAGAACATCAAGGTACTTTGAACCAAATCTCCTCAGATATTCAAAAACCTAAGAATTGGAATTAATTATATGAAGAAAACTAAAAAAAATTAATGCCCAAGAGATAGGCCAAATCTTTTAAAATTGTCATATAAGAAATTAAAAATCGTAAGAATATTCTTGTGATACGTGGACTGAAGATAACTGAAGTAAAGATGAATACATTTAACAGAGAAACCGGCCAAAGGGAAAACAATTGTATCACATATCATGAGAAAATAAATATAAGGTAAATTTTGGTCCAAAAGAAGAAAAATAATATTATTTTTCAAAAACACTTAAAACATAGTTATTAAATCCAAGCATGATGACTTAGTAACAGATATACTGTCGTAAGGATGACACAGTGGAGCCTGAAAGGAGTAGTGACTTCAAATGCAGTATGCGGCTCAATTTTGTTTTTAAAAATCAGCCCATTTGTGACTGAGACCAAATGCGTGTGCTATAAAGGATACTACCAAACTTCGATTTAACGGTACGTAAATGTGCTTCACACTTAAGATTTAAAAATTAACACATTTTATAAGTTGTTGGTTTGATACTTCCGTAGAACTTTCAGAAAGTAATCCGGAATATAATCTCGAGATTATAGATTTTAAAATCAGTCATAATTATTATATGCGAGGCGATTTCTATCAGCAAAAGTGAATAATGCAAACATACTGTGAAGAATAGGAAAGCCTTCAAGCAGTCAGCCGTGGAAATATATGTGATGTGTCTTTGTCACCCGAGAGTTGCCTGCCCTTGTCAACAGAGGGGGGCGTGAAGATGGTGGACCTCTAGTGCCCCACTAAGTGACTGATGGTCATCGCCGGGCTGAGGGGCGGAGCTCCTCTCCTTGTCCACTGGCAAGAGGGTGTCATTTGGCGACAAAGGCCATACACCGAGAGTCGGACATTCTTAAAGTACAAAGGGATCTGTCTGTTCATCCCTCTAAGTGGGAAATTCTCGAACGTTGGAAGTAGCTGTGGCCACTGGTTTCAACAAATCAGCGTGCAAGCAAAGGAACCAACGCATGATAGGACGGAATATGTTCTAGAGGGAGGTGCCTAGAAATTTCGAGGAGAACCTCGGACAGAAAAAGAGTAGGATAGACTTGAGATCTACTCTAAGAAGGTTATTGACCTGCGGCCTTCGGCCAGATTACATTTTTTGGGGAACTTGAATCCCGGGCTTAGTGCCGTTTCACTTCGTCAGTGGACTCTGACTGTTTGGAGAAGAATCCTAACTCCCCGGTGCCTTAGGGCCCTTTTGATTGTAATATTTCATGTAATTGAAGTGTGGAAATATTGTATATAATTAAATAATTTATTTAAAATCCTAAACTCCGTATTTTTGAATTAATCTATGTTCAGCTATCTTGGAGAAACTGTCCATATCATCATAATATTTTGAACTGCATTAATACATAAGATGTATTTTGAGACATAATGTTATTTTGTAATACTGCAATTTTTAATGTAAAATATGTGAGCCAAATAAAAAAAAATAATTTACACATACACTCGCTCAAATGCGTCGTAAATAACCTTTGCTTCTTTATCATTCACTCAATTTTTTTTTCTTCCATTTTAATCTCGAAGACTGAAATCGATGAAAACGGCAGACCTAATCTCTTGAAAGTATTGAACTATAAAACCTCTTGATTTTATTTTTATGCTCCCTTTTTCAAGTCGATTAAAAGTACACTTCCCTGATGCACATAACGGGGAGGAGATATTTCCGGTTTAAAAGCATTTTGATCTCTGTTGGAATCATCAGCGATATTACGTCACGCTGCAGTGGGCAGTTCCACGTCGATGACTTTAAAGTCCACTCTCCCTCATTTTCCCAGCACCATAAAAAGAATGTTTTGAATCACACCATTAAATTTTGGCACCATTCTTTTCCTAAACAGTTGAATACCCTTAACCATAGTCTGTTAAAATTGGAAATTACGGTTAGTTTGGACGGAACGTTAAGCGCCAGATCTTTGCATTCATTGTTGGAGGCGGGATTTTTAATGATCTCGAAGTATATTCTAATCAATATTTATTTAAAAAATTATGTTTAATAAAAGAGATTCAAATGTAATTCAAAATTAGGAAAGATTGTATATTAGAATACTACAGAGAGATAACGGATTGGTCATTAGAATGAAACAGATATTGGATATCATATATGATATCCAATAAAATAATTATTTATTGTGCACCATATATGTTACTAGCTTTATATACCCGGCGTTGCACGGGTGAACCCTTAATAAAGCTTACTTGTATGATATGTATATTTGTATTTTATGGCAATCTATACCCCTCTCCACTGGTCATCATCCCATCAGCATATTATAATAACCCCCCCCCATGCTAATGTCAGCATTAAAATGTTTCTTTCAATTTTGATAACCCACTGGATCCCGGCCCTTCGAGGAGTTTGAGGGCTTCCCCGTAAACTCTTGTGAAAATCGCCGGTTTCATAAACAAAGAATTACCTGACGTTGCCCAGGATAATAAAAATGAATGGAGTTAACCTGAGCTCTAGATGTATACGTACTAACAACCGAAATATATACAATTCACACACACACACACACACACACCTTTCCACACTCCATTTAATTAAGGTTGATCTCTCTCTTTTCTCCTACCACCAATTTGGTGTTCAAAATGGTGATATATAGGAAATATAAATTATTGGATTGTTTCTAGCAATTTTTTCAAAATCTAAAGCGAATGTCGAAAAATCGTGACATTGATCGTGTTTGTTACATTTAATCGTGTTTCTTACATTTTAAATCAAGAATCTTATGGATATCTGTTTCCTTCTTTGAGATATGACGGAATATGTAAAAAACACGTAAAAACACGTTTAGCCCCCCTAACCCCCTTGGGGGCCGAATTTTGAAAAATCCTTAAATTAGTTTTTGGGTATTCATATTCCTTACATTTTAAAGCAAGAATCTTATGGATATCTGTTTCTTTCTTTGAGATATGAGGTAATATGTAAAAAATATGTTTTGCCCCCTCCCCCCCCCCAATGGGGCCGAATTTTGAAAATCCTGAAATTGGTTTTAATGTATTCGTGTTCCTTACATTTTAAAGCAAGAATCTTATGGATATCTGTTTCTTTGTTTGAGATATGAAGGAATACGTGAAAAACACGTTAAGCCCCCCTCCCCGTTCCTGGGGCCAAATTTTAAAAAATCCTGATATTGGATTTAAGGTATTCGTGTTCCTTACATTTTAAAGTAAGAATCTTATGGACATCAATTTCCTTCTTTGAGATACGAAAGATTATGTAAAAAACACGTTTTGCCCCCCCCTCCCCCCCTTGGGGGGCGAATTTTGAAAAATCGCTTCTTAAATGACGCCTTCAGCACAAAAGTAATAAGCTCTTAAAATTTGATATCTGTATCTCCAATAGTTTTTGCTGGGTGTTTATTCCTTTATATATAGAGATAAAACACGTAAGAACACGTTTAGCCCCCCTCTCCCCCTTGGGAGACGAATTTTGAAAAATCCTGAAATTGGTTTTTAGGTATTCATGTTTCTTACATTTTAAAGCAAGAATCTTATGGATATCGATTTTCTTCTTTGAGATACAAAGGAATATGTAAGAAACACGTTTTGCCCCCCTCCCCCCCTTGGGGGGCGAATTTTGAAAAATCGCTTCTTAAATGACGCCTTCAGCACAAAAGTAATAAGCTCTTAAAATTTGATATCTGTATCTCCAATAGTTTTTGCTGGGTGTTGATTCCTTTATATATATAGATAAAACACGTAAGAATACGTTTAGCCCCCCTCTCCCCCTTGGGAGACGAATTTTGAAAAATCATGAAATTGGTTTTTAGGTATTCATGTTTCTTACATTTTAAAGCAAGAATCTTATGGATATCGATTTTCTTCTTTGAGATATAAAGGAATATGTAAAAAACACGTTTTGCCCCCCTCCCCCCCTTGGGGGGCGAATTTTGAAAAATCGCTTCTTAAATGACGCCTTCAGCACAAAAGTAATAAGCTCCTAAAATTTGATATTTGTATCTCCAATAGTTTTTGCTGGGCGTTGATACGTGTATGTATATATATATAAGTCAGGACTTCTTCCTTTATAGATATAGATTTCATAATTTAATTGAAGTAATTGCAATTTTTTAGAAGTAACTTATTTATTGCAGATTATTACAGAGCTAATAAAAAAAGTTACAAACAGTATATGGTATGTCAGATATCTGATCCTTTAGCATATATTCAGTGATCGTCTACTGTATATGAAGTACCTTTATATAAGCTATACATTTAGTACTACGCCGTCTATCAATTATAAATTAACTTCAATCAGCACATTTAGAGTGTTCTCACGTTCGACTAATGTTTACTCAATAATATATTATCCTCGTAACATTACTGTATAGTGTCAAAGAGACTGCAATGTCCTTAACATGCTTAAAATATAAGTAACGTACAACTATGGAATGCAATTAAGATAATATCAAGTTGGTGCATTATTAATTTAGATTTATTTAGGATATAACTATTTGTAATACGTTAAAGGTTATAACGTAGGTCTATTATTCTCATTTTACTTTAAATAAATGTGAGGTCCATGTGTACAGTACTATGATAATACACTGGTATAGTATTTACAGCAATCTTTAAATTATGCTATGAACTCAATATGACCACATTAATTCCCAGTCGTGATAGAGACATGACAAAAAATGAAGAGTAGAAAAATTACCCTTTATATCGTTAAGGCTGTTGTGCACTAACCCTATTGGATTCGCTCACCTCAATGTTAACCTATGGAGAAAATGTGTCCAAGGATTGCCGACATGGATTTAAGGATTTTTTTAAATTGTACTCTGTAATAGAGAAAGAAGTTTTACACCTTGGATCATTTTATAAAAATACAAATAATATTTTAAAATTCAAATTATACGAGGGAAAATTTTGGTCTAGTGTGCTTTAAATGCCCATAAATTCATTTGGTAGACGAAATTTATAAAATGAATCCTGTTGCAAGGTGCATAACAGATCAGGCTATCTGAAAATACCATTTTTATTGGATTTTCCGCATTATGTAGCAGTAAATTGTAGACAATTCTTTTTCTCCATAGGTTAACATTGAGGTGAGTGAATGCAGTTGGTTTTGCACACAGTAACCTTAGTCCTGAACAATTTAAATAGATTCAGTCAAATACATTGAATGAATTAGAAAAGGTTTAATTAAAATAGCAATAAAATATGCATACATTTAAAATTTCTTTCGAGGAAAAAATCTGTTATTCTTTTTTTCTCGCTATGGTTAAATTCTTGCATACAAAGTGCTTATTAATAGCATAATAATAGCTTTTGGGATACATGGCTTGTTTTGGTTTAGAAAGCTTCTGTCATTTATTTGCTACTCGGTATCTACTGCTTAAAGCCGATTCCGAACTCCTACAAACGTCTACGCAAAGAGTGGGACTCGAACCCGCAGATGCTGTTACCGAAGCTAGCGCCCTAGCCATTCGCCCATAGTCCGACTAGTATGCTTTTAAACTTATTGTATTCAATTTCCGTATCCAAGTTCATTTATTTGTAATACTGAAACGATCTTAATACATACGTATATTATTTACAACGGGTATTTAAGCTCATCTATATCTGTTAAATGTATCAGGAGACAAGCATTTAATTTTTGAGAATTCGCGCGAATTCAAAATAAAATCTAATGTTTGGGACAACTTATACGGACTTAAGGCCGATTTCGCTGACCAAACTATTCTGAGTTTAGCCAACTGAATAATTGTAGACAGGGATGAATATCAACGTGAATCTTTCACCGTTTTCTGCTGGTGGTGAGTACTAAACAGGGTATGCAAAACAATCCATGACTCGTGTTCACTTGAAGTGCACACTGTAAACCCTCTGTTTCCTTTGGCTGGACTTGAAATGGTGCACAGTGAGGTGAATCCAAACAAATGTGATGAATTACAATTATGGTCTCGCAGTGGAATATTTCAAATCTTTATATTCCGAAGGGAAAAATAGAGAAAAGAAAATTCGGAAATACAAAGATTCATGGGGTTACACACACACACACATATATATATATATATAAATGAATGTATGTGTGTTTGTATGTTCCAGCATCACTCTGAAACGCCTGAAGCAATTTCAACCAAACTTTTTTTTTTCAATGTGGAGGCATTTGTTGCGAAGACATTCGCCTATAATTCACAGCAGTTTTGTTGGCCATTTTATTATGGGGGCGCCATATAGGCGGACCAGCATTGCCCCCTATGAAGGGACGACGCAAACGGTGGCAATTTAGTGGCGCTTCGCCAGGATTCGATCCGAGCACAATCAGCACCGAAAACCAGCGCGCTGTACCACAAGGCCACCACGGTCCCTTTCAACCAAATTTGGTATACATATACCTTGCAATCTGGAAAGATACACTGGGGAGGGGGGTTGGTTAGACACCCCTACCACCCATAGGGGTCAGGGGGCACATGCAAAAATAATCGAAAACGACTGATAATAGTGTCGAAACCATAGTTTTCGGGTTCTCTGAGATTAATAGTGACATTTCCTATTGCCTGCTTGCTTAAGTGCAAGTTCAGCCCTCCCCCTCATCAGCATTGGGGGGAGGTGAGGCGAGGGGGGAAAGAAAGGGCAAATATAAAATTTCCAGAATAACCGATAGTAGTGTCGAATACATAGTTTTCGAACTTCAAGGACAACAGTCCATTGAGTCAGTACAAAAGGAATCTGGGATTTTGCCGAACTCGGCACCCGAAGGTCATATCTATGTATATAAAAATAGAGTGTGTGTGGGGGGGGGGCGGTATGTATGTTCCAGCATCACTCTGGAACTATTTGAGCAATTTCAACCAAACGTGGTATACATATCACTTGCAATCTGGAAAGAAACACTGGGGGGGGGGGAGACAACCCTAGCATCCCTAGGGAGGCAAGGGGACAGGGGGCATATGCAAAAATAATAGAAAACTACTGTTATTAGTGTCGAATCCATAGTTTGTGGGGTCGCTGAGATTAATAGTGACACTCCCGATGCCGTTTAACAATCGGCAATAATAATAGCCGATGGCAATAATAATAGCCGATCGGCAATAATAATAGCCGATGTGCAAGTTTCAGCCCCCTAATTAGCATTGAAGACGAGGGGGGAGAAGAAGGGGGGAATATAAAATCTCCAAAATGACCGAGATAAGTGTCGAATACATAGTTTTCGTGGTCTCTGAGAGGAACAGTGATAATCCCGATGCCGTTTAAGTACAAGTTTCAGCCTCACCATTAGCATAGGGGGGGCGAGGGGAAAGAAGTGGTGAATATAAAATCTCCAAAATGACCAAGATTAGTGTCGAATCCATAGTTTTCGGGGTCACTGAGACGAATAGCGACACAACCGATGCCGTTTAAGAGCAAGTTCAGCCCCCAATCAGCATAAGGGGGAGGGCGAAGAAAGCGTGAAAAATAAAATGTCCAAAATATCCGAGAGTAGTATCGAATCCATTATTTTCGGAGTCACTGAGATGAATATAGGAAAGTAAAAGTGTTGTTTGTAATCAAGTTTTGAGTTAAATAATAGATTGAATTTCTAATTTTATTTTATCATTTGTATACTGTACATATACTTTTAAATACCTGTAAATACAATTACTTAGATTTTACTCTATTGGTAGAATTTATTCCTTTTCCCGTGTAGTAAAAAAATTAGATTAACAAATACCTGGGCAACTCCGGATAAACAGCTTATATATATATATATATATATATATATATATATATATATATATATATATATATATATATATATATATATATATTCCTAATTATTCTTCAGTCAAAGTCATTTGCTTATAATCAGCTACGATAATCTTTTTGATTTGTTGCATTTTTTTTGTAAATATTTTGCAAACAACTGCATCTTCAACTTTTATTTTCCCTAAATCTTTGAAGAGAAGATTTATCGCGTTATCCAGAGGAATCAAAGAGTGTCAGTATCTGAAAGCATAAACAAGATTATCTCTAAGACTGTATATGTTTGTATATGTTTGAAATGTTTTGCAACACTCTTCAAAAGAAATAAATATTTACAACAGATATGTGAAAAGTGAATACTATTTCGATGCCTTGAAAAAATGATGGCGAAAAAATAAATATTTGTCAGTTTGTGTAGAGAATCCACACGTTTCCAGATATCAGATCTATCTTGTGTTTTCTTTGTAAAGATTACTGTGAAAGGTTCCAAACATACTTGTAAAACACAAACATTGTAATTTTTTTTACGCATTATGCACATACTTTCTGTTATTTACAGCTTATAATGAAATGTAAAGTTTTAGAGATATCTCAAAATGTTTATTTGTTATAATCTTAAAAAAAAATAAGTGTGTATAGAAAAAAAAATTGGGAACTTTTTTGAAACTGAGACGAGCATAGCAGTATTGTTTTCAGTAATTTCTGTTATTGTAGGACGAATTCGATAAAGTATAAACTTCAGTTTTTTAGTCAGTAGATTTCTTTTGTATGATGAGAAATCTTTAAAGAAATCTTGAAAGTAACCTATTGAAAAGTTTTTAAATGTTGCTATAGTACTGAAAATTTTCTACCAATCACGGGATCATTTCTCAATAATTAATTGAGCACATACTTCCACTGTTTATTTTAACTCATAAGTATATTTTAATGCTTCTAGTAAGTAAAATCGAATGTAGAAATTACTTCAAATATAATATTGGGTTATATGTTTTTAACACTAGAAAGACGGATGCCGTCATTTTGACTGTTTCGGACATATTGAGAACTATTGCCTCTATGTGTCCTCAGGCTTCTGAAATTTTAATGACTTTTTGTAATTTTAAGCGAAATATTCACACACATTTACATAATTATATTCGATAGTAAAGAGGAGCAGAAAATGTGCTGTACACCTACCAAGACTGAAAGCCGTCAATTTGACGTCAATATAGAAAACAGGCAGAAATCTTTGAAATAATGCCGGAAAAATGTTTCATACCTTTCGTCTTTTCCCCCTTTTGCAAATAACAGAAATATTGGCTCTTCGTAAATATTGGTGTTGAAATATAAGGACTGAACAAATCATGCATTTATGTTTACGGATAAACCATACCAGGTTGTCAGCGCAGCATACCTGCATAAAAATATATCTAAATATATACTAATTTATAATGGTATGAAATAGTTCAAAATTTAAAGTATTTCACCATTTAAAAAAACATTAAATATTTTAAATTCTTGATTTTATTTTTAACCGTTAAAATGACGGCGTTCAATCTTTTTAGTAAGAAAAAATTCCCCTCTTTCTAGTGTTAATATTCCGATTTCACAAAGTCTCGGTCTTCTTTCTAGTATTTTGGATACAACACTCAATATTTGTAAAGCGTTTACAATTTAGCTTTCCTTACTGTGTGTAGAAGTAAAAAGTCGCCTTACACGCCGTGAGATGCCGTTCGATCTGGGGTAAAGTCAGTCTTCCGCCGGAAATAAGAACGCCATCTTGAAAGGAAGCTGTGAAAATACCACTGTCCCATGCCGGGGTCATCATCTGTGTAAAAATAAATAATCTGTGTTTTCTGTGTACTTCCTTGTCTACTGAGGCCCCAGGGACATTAACAAAGTACAACAAAAACAATTATCAACAACAGCCATAATCAACAAAATAATTTAAAGGAATAAACACACGTGTTCATTTTTTTACACTTAGATTATACTGACAGTTTTAATGTAGCTAATGAACGAATCTGTGTAAAAATAAATTATCTCTGTGTTCTGTGTACTTCCTTGTCTACTGAGGTCTCAGAGACCTAAAAAAATACAACAACAATAATCAACATCAACCATAAACAACAAAAGATGTAAAAGGAATACGCAAACGTGTTTATCTTTCCACTCTTAGTTTATACTGACTGTTTAATGCAGCTAATAAACGAAGTTCTCGTCTAAAAAATCTTTAACCGTAAATTCTCTGTCAACCTCAACATATTTCCGTTTGTTTGCTTTTTTGGGAATCATTAGTCTCAAAATTAATCTTTAAAATTCATCAAAAATCAGAAAAGGGAGGTAAAGATCCGAAAACGATTTCATTTTAAAGGAATTTTTATGATCTTTCTCGTGATATAAATTTTATAACTCTCAAATTATTATTTTAAATGAAAACTTAAAAAAGTTACCAAAACAACTTAAAAATTCAATTTTTAAAAAAATATAAGAATTTTTCAAAAATCTTTCTTAGTGCACACCTACACTATAAGAAGAATCGCCATGCAAAATTTCAGCCCTTTAGCTCCAGCGGTTTGGTCTGTGCGTTCTATGTCAGTCAGTCAATCAATCAGGCAGTCAGTGAGTCAGTCAGTTACGGAACTGTTTTATATATATATATATAGATGTTACTATATATGTTGCATATATGTACGTATGTATAAATATATACATATATGTATATCAAAATTTTGATGCATCTTGGTACTTTTCTCTTTAATTTAGACTGGATTTGGCTCGCTAACAAAATTATATTTCGCAAGGACGGGCGGACGGACGGTTTTAGCGTCTGAAATATTCCTTTCCGCAGGACCATTATGGAGGAATGTAATCCTACGTTAAAATGTAAGAATATATAAAAAAATATTGGTAAATTGTGTATGATCAATGGTTTGATAAATGATTCTTACAAAGTATTTTAACTATTTTGCAGTTTATATTCATAGGCTAAATAGCCTTACTTGAAGGTGTTATAGTAAAACCTGGAGCGCGCGTTACGTAAGAAATTATATTAAATAAATTGTGTTTAAAAAATAATCTAATTATATATTCCCCGAGCGACGCATGGCACAGAGAAAGTATTACTGACTTTCTTACCCTTACAAGATTACATCAAAGTATGTTAATTCCTATTAAATAAACCTTTCAGAAAATTACGCAGCCTTAACCATGATTCAAAATTCGTTATTTCTTGGATAGTTAGTTTCATTTCCTTATGACCCAGTTACACTAAAATCGTTATAATTATACAAATTTAAATGAACTTCTCATCATTTTGATAAATCATTTAGATATTAAACTGCTTCTGGATACTCAACTGATCCATTTCACTGTTGTTAGCCTCATGCAGTTTTAAGGCATCGTGCGCAGGTCCTTATCTCAGTGTTTACGATACGTCAAATTAGACTGGCGTACATCTTTTTGACATTAAACATGCATATAAGATTTCTATGAAAGATATTTTAATGTAATGTAAATAAAGTAAAATGTTAAATTGTTCAAGAGAAATTTAAATGGAAAGCTGAAGTTTAGGCACTTAATTCCGTGAGCACTGCATACTATTTTCCATATTTTGATAATTTAAAACACAGTAGCATACATTTGTATGAGATTTAAATTGTGCACAAAATTTATTTAATATCACTCATAAATTTCAAAGGAAAAGTGTCCCTTGTCTATGTATACATTTCCGACGCTTACGATTTTATATATGTAATTTGAAAACTAAAACATGGTAAAACCCGTTTTTGTTTTTTTAGTCTTTTGAAAAAAAATACAGAGGAATAAAGGAACATGCATATTTAAGCTTTTATTGCTTGCTTTCAGCACTTTATTCGCGTACACAGGCTAAAATACTGCAATAAACGTCACCTATAAAACAGAGTAAAATGCTTCCTACAGTCATAAAATAGAAATTTAATGTCCTTTAGCGGTCGCTACGCGTTGCATTGCCTTCCATTGAGTGAATTAAACTGGGGTTCATATTCAATTCAGAAATGTATTATCGATTTTTTTTTGGCATTGCATTTATTACTCGGTGAAATTTATTTAAGTTGTTAATGGAAGAGAAAGCGCCGGGTGGATCCGGTAGTAATGCATGTTTATCGGCACGGATGTTTCAAGATTTAGATCCAGGTTCTTTTCACCTACAAAGAAACTACCACATTTTTACGAGTTTCTGCAGTTATGCTTGCTTAACTAGAATAACTTTAATGCCGGCAATATATAAGAAAATGTATTCACAGCTAAAGAAGGGCAAAGCTTGGCGTGACAAGTAAATAAGTTATGATTCGGCAGTTCTATAAAATAACATAATAAACTTCAGAACCGACAGAATAAATCTCGAGTAACAAAGTTTTGGTAATTAATCAATATATGCTTATTCGAAAGGATATTATTTAGTTGAAAGTTCTTGAGTAAATATTTTTACATGACCTTTTCCAAAAATTTTACCAAGAACCCGAATTTTATATTATTAAACAAATAAAATTAAAATGTCCACGCAGAATTAAAAAGCGTATAATTTTATTAGATAATAATTCAGATTTTAATATTTTTAGTTACGTCAAGGTTTCTCAATTAAATGAATGCATGGAAATATTCCAATGAATGGTGTCAAAAATTTCTTCAAACATATCTCACCTGTGCGAAAAGAGGGTTACATCTCAAAATAGCCACATTTTCAGGAAGAGCTAAAGAAGATATATGTCGAAATTGTATTTCTTGTTTTATGAATGCCTATGATAATTTGGGGAAAACTTATTGTTTGAATCACTTCAGAAGGCAAAACTATATACTATTAAAGTTGTTTTCAATTTGTAAAGCAAGATTTTGAATATTATTTACAATATATAACCCTCTTCTAGTAATCTCATTTTGTCATCATGGACTGAAAAGCCTGAGGGAATACTGTCATATCTCTATGCTAATGCACAATCTATCTAAACTTTTCACAATACAAAGAAAAAACCTTGATAACATGAACTGCAGGTTAGAAAAAAATAAAATTTATTTTCCAAATAAAATTTAATGAACATTTTTACTACAAAATGTTACTACAGGAACACTTTAATGCAACAACATTAGGCACTGACAAAAAATTTTTTTCATTCTTCGCGCATGAGCAAGTTCCCTCTCCTAGTTGCGGAATAGGGTAATAAACGCCCTCTAGGACATTGTGTTGATATTAGGCTTAAAAATTATCCGAGTATGAGAAGCACTTCTTATAGAGCATTGTGGTGCAATTATCTCAAAATTGAAAATTTCGGAGATATAACACTCTTCTAGCAGATGTGCGATTTAATGTCATTAATGAAATCGTTAATGAGTTCAATAATTGAGCCTAATGGTAAATATGCTTAACATGAAAAAATAGTAAGACTTCTAGAAGCAATATCAGTGTGTCCTTTCATGTAGGAAAGAGAAAAAAACTCGTTGTCTACATACATGAAGAAAAAGAAATTATCTTTCTTGGTTAAATAACAAATATTGAAACATCTCTTGGGCGTACACCCTTATTTTTAGCAGCAAAACATTATTCGAGAGCAGAAATAAGTTAACTTTCATAAAAAGACATTAAGCTGCTATCCGTATGTGGTTAGACATTTTATACACTTGTGAGGATGATTCTACAATGCAAAGCTGCAATTCCTAACACATAACCCGATACGACTCACGTTTTATAGCAAAATCTCGGCAAGATTCCTTATAGTGTTATATATCTTGTTCACCGTTTTTGAAAGTCGTTTAGTAAATTAATTGTATTCAACGGTCTTCTCTGTTTGTTGTCCATTTTCAGTATCCTCCATCAAATATAGTAAAATAGACGTAAAATATACATCGTTGTTTAGAAGTCATAATTACATTTATACAAATTTACTTCTCTACTTTGTATAAACGTTTACATATAGGTATATACATGAATAGTACATGTGCATACATGAGTAATATTTTTAAATATGTAGATTTTTCAAAACGATTCATTTCAAAATGTACAAAATTAACATGCTTATTTCAGATATTAACTATATTTATTTCAAAATACGTGTTACCGGATCTACTATAAAACACTTAATGCTTTGTGTCGATAAGTTTCAGGTATGAAAAAATTGTAAATTCTTTACAACTTTTGTTTTTAAAGTTTATGTTCATTTATCTGTAAAGTATGATGAAATAATTAGGATGCAATTAATAATAAAACTGTTATTTCAGTGTAAATTAATGAGTTTAGATTATTTTACCCCTTTATTAGCTATACAAGAAACATACTAAACAATGTTTATGTATCCATCACTGACATGCATTTCACTTTGGAATTTATGCCCAATTTTTATAGTTAACAATTCGGGGGGAAAATCTGCCTCTCAGACAGCTATGGTTTCTTTATTCAACGTTGGGTACCCCCACCTCACCCTTCGACCTTGGGTATTGTGAGTCTACACATGCTTCAGTCACCATCTTGTCATCAGTGTGGAAGGGTGATTCGTTGCTCCAGCCTTCTATGGTTTAGGTAAAAATTAGATTTTTCAGGACAAAAACTAAGAATCCCAACCCAATCACTCGTTTGACTAACTAAATGTCTCTACAAAACGAACCGTAATATAACCTCTGATAATATGTTCTGCTCAAAGAAGCTGGTCAAGAATGAAGAAGAAATGGTTTACCAATTGTGGCTACTATGAAATGTAATAAACCACAAACACCCTCTTAATTTCTAGTTATTACCCGAGAAAGAGATATTCCATCTATATCTGCCTTCCAGACAGATGTTCCCCCCCGAAGGGTAAATCTTATGTTTCATTTCGTGGAAGTCATTTTTCCTGCTCGTTATCCTTCCAAAATCTCTAGTATCTACTCATGTAATTTCTCCTGGAATGGGAAGAAACACTTTTAAAGGTATTACTTTTAAAGGTATTACTTTAAAAGGTATTACTTTTAAAAGGTACACTTTTAAAGGTGTGCGTAGACAAGGAAAAGAGACTCAGGAGTTGATTATCCCCTGCTAAATAATATGAAGACAATTTCATAGACAGTATCAAATGATATGTCTTAATGATCCGTACAGATGAATTAGTTAGTCGAGCACTTCTGGTAACAATGACGATTACAGGTTTAAGTATGAGCTCTGAAAATGTGGGCTATATTTGTATTGTTAGTATCAAATTCAAATCATATATATATATATATATATATATATATATATATATATATATATATATACCCTTTAGGTACAGCGGTTTGGTCTGTGCGTTATATGTCAGTCAGTCAGTTACGGGACTGTTTTATATATGTAGATTATACACTAAAATTAAATCTTTTTTCAGACTTGGGAAAATTTATTTTCAGTCTTTTATCTGTTTCAGGAAGATTGGTATAAAAAGAACTGGTTGCGGAAATAGATTTTCTTTTCTAAAATACGTTGAAATGTATAACTAAGGGGTAAAGAACTGTTTGTTAATGAATTTTTTAAGTGCATTCTGAATTACATAAAACATTCCTTCTAAAATGCAATCTCTACTAAAATCAAACCTCAACCTAATATCAATCCATCAAATGCAGCTACTTTAGGAAACATCTATCTAAAGGAAGTCTCAAATTTAATTTACATTCCAGTCTTGTATCAGAATGTATATCAAATTCCCTCATGGGTTATGAAGATACACTAGCTAGAATTATGTTTGAGCATTACGTTCCGGATAAATCTTCCAGATTTTTTAATCTGTTCTTCCATTTTAAACTAAAACTGAATTTTCCCTTTACCAGAACTTCGAATTGAGTACATATTTGAGATGTATGATATTTTTAGAAGTGTTATTCTCATATTAACAAAATATTAATAAATTTTCCTGTGTGTTTGCAATTCTTGTTGAACACCAGACCCGTGCATTTTTTATGTTTCCTTTCATAAAAATTAAATTGCAACAGTTATTTTCAGTTCTTGCTATGATATTGATGATTACTCAAAGGAAGTCTAGAAATGACATCCTTTGTGAATGTCAAGATATCACTTCCCTCATTCGTTACACTGTACATCTTCCTACGCCTGCAACATCAGCAGGTAATGTCCTTCAAGATTAAATGCGGATGTATATCAGGTTATTTCTTAAGTCAGGTTATTTCTTAATCAGGTTTTTCTTAAGAATATCAGAGAAATTTTAGCATAGTTTTACGTTCCTCCATAACGGTCGTCCAGAAAGCAAAATTTCAGACGCTAAAACTGTCAGTCATCGCGAGTTATAATTTTGGCAGCGCGCCAAACCCAGTCTGTATCGCTTGGGTGAGTAGTGAACAGTTAAACAGAAAAGTACCAAAATGCGTCAATATTTTGACACACACACACATATTAATATATATATATATAATGCATATATACATGCAAAAGAGATAATCGACGATAAGTAATCCAAAGATAATAACTCGCGGTAGTTTCTTTAGAAGAGACTACCTAAAATATTCTTTACGGGGTTCAATGAGGATAGAAGCACAAATAGATAAATTGGATTTGAACTCCGACATGATACAAGTACCAACATGTGAAGAGTATCATCATCTCAACTTCTTTCATGTTATGAGTTTCCGTACTTTCTATTAATCGTAAGCTTTCGAAATGACACTTTTGAATGTCATAACCAATCTAGCATTGTTAATACATCCTATCCTTTTATTTACATTTTTGTAACAATTATCCATTTCATGAGGTGACAATAACTGAGGAATGAATAGCGTCGTAAGTAGCACGACGGGGAGAGTTCAAGTACAACCTAAATAAATGAGGCATGAAAAGTTGATATTTTTTTAATGTAAATTTTTAGCTTACCGCCAAGACAGTGATTATGAATCCTTGATGTCTAGAGAGAACTGAAATAAAGAGATCAGAGAATAATCGAGATTCACCTCTACACGTGTAAGCACTCACATTAAAATAAATATTACTCCTTTATAAAAGTCTACTGTCATAACAAGCGCATACACACACACACATTATATATATATATATATATATATATATATATATATATATATATATATATATATATATATATATATATATATTTATAAACAGTAAACCTCGTTTATCCGGCCCTCGCTGATCCATATCTTCGGATAATTCAGATAAGATTTGTAGACATTTTTATTTAATGTTCACATTAGATAATAATTTTTAAGTATGATTGCAAGAACGTACCTACAAGTACGTTAAATATTAGCTTTTTAGTTTTATTTAATGTACAGTTCCTGCATAGATTGTACAATAAATTATTGTAATAAAATGCTTTTTGTTGAGTTTAAGAAAGCTTTACTAGAATTACCAATTCTTTGTTAAGAAAGAATGTGAACAGTTATTTAAATATTTTTAATGTCTTGTAAACAATACTTTGAAATTTCGTTACAAAACATAATTTTTTATCGTACATGTGATAAATGGTCTGCTTAGTTAAGGATTTTGTTTTGCTTATTATCCATATTACCCGGATTTTCCAGGTTTTCGACTGTACGTATTGCGTATGATCCGAGGTAGTCCAGTTAAACGAGGACTTAAAGTATATATATATTAGGGTGTTTCATTTTGTAAGGCAAAAAATAAAATGTAAAATTTTTGCAGATTTTGCTTACGCTCCGAGTTTTAGTGATGTAAAAGATATATATACCAATTTTCAAGAAGATTGGATAATAAATATTTAGAGGTTGCACACTTTAATCAGTTTTGTTAAAAGTAGGCAAAAAATCCGATTTTTCAATGTTAATTACTTTTATTGGAAAAACTAGAAATCACGAACTTAATATAATATTAAAACTAGACACTAAGATTAATAGGTAGTATGATAGGCAAAATATGTGTTATATTAATCAATTTTGAACGATGCAAACCCTTCTTTTGTTCGCTTGGTGACGACTTTTCTGTGATGCTCGACTACCCTCAACAAAAATTGTTTTTGTTGTTCATCCCTAACCGATTCGTTAGTTAAACCTTTTTTTATCAAAGCAATTCCTCTTTCTGCGGTATCACTGACCACCTTAAGAGAGTTCACATGGCTTCTTAGACAATTACTGCAGTATTCTGTCACGTTGTGGATTCCAAACAATTCAAAGAACGTCTTTGTTTTATTAGTAACGAAATGGCTCAGGTCTTTTCCATCAAAAACAGGGTTTTACCCTCTAATCGTTTATTTCCTTTTTCTTTACAGGTTTGGTTTCTAAATTTTTAGTCATATTTTTCCTATCAGCCTGTGTAATACTTTCGTCCAAAAAACCAATCCTACGTTTGTTTCTGACTGATACCAAAGGTGTCTTTTAGCAACTGTGAGAGCGCTTTTTTGACGTCTGCATCTGGGTAAGTGCTAAGAAGCTGTAGTATATTGAAATCATTTTTTGAGCCCATCGACTTACAATTGCCTCGTGCCAAAAACGAACATATATGAGGCTGACAAAATGTGCAACCCGTTTCATACCTTTCAATTATCGTTGAGGAATATTCAAGTGTTTAGAGAAGAGTACAATTTTAAGTGCATATATTGCTTTAGCTACCCACCTTGCTTGATGCAGAGCCCCCGGGATCCTGAAACTGAAGTCGTTTTTAGACCATCCTCCTAGATACAGGAGTGAGAGTTGTATTAACTCTTTGTAGTCTTCTCTTAGATGACTTCTGTCTTTTAAGACATTTTGGATGTAGTTAACCATTTTCACTCGTTGTTCTTCTAGACATCCTTGAACGGAACTTTCTTCATACACCATTGTCATGTATGACTTCTTATTAAGTGAAGCCCACAAACTTTGGAACTTCCAAAAGATCTGGATGTCTGGACCACTTGATGGTATGCACCAACACTCCTCAAACACTCCTTTCAATAATAATTAATGGGTGTGATGACGGCAAGCCAACCACAACAATGTTGGTCCGAATTCCCTTTCAGTTCTGGTACACGCCCCTTCGATCAGTCCTGTATTAGATGCTGTAGTATCAAAAGATATACCGATGATATTGTCACGTAGCCCAAGTCGGTTCACTTCCCGAATAACTATTCAACCGTCTGCTCACCAGTGCATTTCAGGGCAACAGGTACGCCAAGCAAATATTCAAAATCTTTGCCAGTCACTAGAACTGCAACTCTCTTCCAATGTTTTGACACTCCCATGGTCAACTGAGGGCAACAGTTTACTATCCCAATGCAAAACCAAATGAGGAGGATTTTCAAAGAGCGACTCTTCGATTATCTTTGCCATATACTTCTATTGATCACCCGAGCTCAGTAAACGGTAGCTGGAGATACGATTGGTAATTGTTGATAAAGTTAGGATGAAGTTGATTAATATAATACATGATTTGTCTATCATATTATCTATAAATCTTACTGTCTAGTTTTAATATTATTTTAAGTTCGCGATTTCTACTTTTCGCAATAAAAGTAATTAACATTGAAAAATCGTATTTTTTGCCTACTTTTACAAAACCGATCAAAGTGTGCAACCTCTAAATATTATCCAATCTTCTTGAAATTTGGCATATATATCTTTCACATCACTGAGACTCGGGGCGTAAGCAAAGTCATATGAAAATCACATCTTGAAAAATGAAACACTCTAATTAATATATATATATATATATATATATATATATATATATATATATATACACACATACAGTGGAATCTCGATCGATCGTTTTCCGAATCATCGTTTTCCCGTATGCGTCGTTTATTTCACCCAGTCCCGACGATCATATTACTTTGTTATGTTCCCGGATCTATCGTTTTCCCGCTTTTATCGTTCAGTTCAGTCGGTCCTTTGATAAACGATAAATCGAGATTCCACTGTATATACGTATATATATATATATATATATATATATATATATATATATATATATATATATATATATATATATATATATATATTATATATATATATATAGGTAGGCTGAAAAGTAATGTACACATGCTTGTAGAGCGCGAACGAAATGACCTTCAAATCAGCGCCAAGTGGCATTTGGAACTTCCATCCCTCCTAAATACTCTTGCGCAGCTTTGAAATCGTTCATGTTCATCCTGTGTATTTTGAAAAGCAGTAGTATGGAGACGTGTTCTAGTGCTATGTCAACGTCGAGTTATACAGCGCGCTGTTATCGCATTTTTAACAGCTTGTGATAACTTCAGACTCCGGGTAGCTAAAAAGGTTCAGAGTCAGTCTACTACATTAAAATACAGTTTTATTAAATTTAAGTCGGAAACTTTTTACACTATTTACAATGTTGATCTACCTCTAGACATAGAGGGAACTGGCCTTCGTACTAGCCAAATAATTTCGATGATAAGATGTCGGCAAGTAAATTCACAGCGGAACTAGAAGGTCGGTACACAGCCTCTAGAGCATACAGCTCTGAAAATAGAATAACTTCGTAAGGAAAGTTATGAATAACTAGAAGCTTATAGAGCGGCTGCTCTGAAATATGAAGATAACTTCTAGATGAAGTAACGAACTAACAGAAGCCTGTAGAGCAGGATGCTCTGAGATAGCTATACTTCAGGGTGAAGTATTAGTTGACGAGAAGCTTCGAGCGGGCTGCTCTGAAAAATAAAGTTCAGGATGAAGTCGGTCGCGCCAGGACAACGTAGACGAAAGGTGCTCTCTAGATGAGAGTCTCGACCAAGCCTGTTAAAAAACTGGATTTCTTCTCCCGGCGTTGGCAATCGTGTTTCCGGTCACGTGACTGCAAATGTTTAGGTTGGCTGGCACAATTTGTGACGTCATGTCCGTTGGCTGTGATTCGCTTGACAACGAATCCATGTGGTCGGCTCTTATAAATCAGCTGATCTGAAAATCATTAGTTCACGTCGAAATAGTTATTAGTTTACGTCTTCCTAGGGGCCGGCAGATAGGAGCAACCACATTCTCTGCTTCCAGACACCTTGACGCTGATCGATAGAACTGTTCGCAGGTCACCTGCTGTGGGAGGTTCGGCTGTCTGGGTGATTTATTCGGAAAGGTCGTAAAGGATTCTTACAAGCTGAAATGCGAGTCCTACTGAGATTAATCATCGTTTAAAAGTTGTTTAAGGTGGCGATGCTGTTGATAGGGGTACTGCAAATAGATGGGTAATAAAATTTCGTGGTTTCGAGCCTGGAAAAGCCATAATTGTTGATGATACACGCAACGGACGTCCGATCACTGCCACAGACGATGAACATCGCAAAGTCGTCGACGATTTGATTCAAAATGACCGGCTAATCACTCAAAAGCGTATCGCAAACCATAATGGAGTATCCAAGGAATGTGTCTGCTTCATTATAGAACGATTGGGATACCGTAAAATCTGTGTTCGATGGGTACCACGCCGCCTCACAGGCGAGAACAGCGTCGGACTGGAGAGGCTCTCAGAAACCTGACGTTTGAACCGATTCCACACCCTCCTTAATCCTTCGATCTTGCGCATTGCAATTTTTTTTTCTCTACTCAAGAGAGGCCTAAAGGGTAGTCATTACACCTCGGACGATGTGGTGAATGCAGCTGTCAAGTCATGGATTCGAGAAAAGTCGGAAGAATTTTTCAGTGACGGAATGAGAAAACTTGTTACACGTTGGGAGAAATGTGTTAGCCTTAACGGTGACTATGTTGAAAAATAAATATATGATTTTAAAGCTTAAGAATTATATTTTAATGTTCTTTTTGCCCGATCTCGCTATTCCTTTTTGTTCGCGCTCTACAAGCACGTGTGCATTACTTTTCAGCCTACCCTCGTATATACAGTAGAACCCACTTAAAACGAGCATGGTTAATACGAATTTACGTTTAAAACGTACAAATTGTCTTGAAATATTTGTTTCTAATGTGTAATAATGCAAAATTTCATGTTTTACGTGAGGATCTTCACGGATATAACGAGAGCTGAAAATTCTACCTAGACAATATTTCGCCACTTTTCCTTTATCTTTCAAAGAAACGAAAAGGCTCTTTCATTTCCTTGAAATTTAGAATACCCCAAAAGGTCAATAATTAACTTTTTATCTTTGAAACATTTAATTGTGTTTTGAATTTTAAAAGACAATTGTTTATGTCCAATAAGATACGCTCTGTATAGTAGCAGGATGCTATTCAATTGACCATATTTTCTGAAAAAAAAATTTTGAATATGAAAAATGTTACTGAAATGATGAAAAATCACACCGAGTATTATGAGGCGAAGTTTAAGAAATTTTAAAATGAAAGCCAATACTAAATAGACTAAACTTACTGAATATTTTAAAAGAAAATATTAATATTGCTTGTATTTTTTGCTTGTATTTTAAACAATTTGATCGTTTGAAATTTAAAAGACAATTAAATGTTTTTAAAATAAAAGTTAACGATTGATCTTTGGGATATTCCGAATTTCAAACAAATGAAAACGACTTCTCCTTTCTTTGAAAGTTAAAGGAAAAGTGGCAAATTATGGTCTAGGTAGATTTTTCAGCTTAATCTTTCGGGTATTCAAAATTTTGTCTAAAAGTAAAAGCAGACAAAATTGCAGTGAAGTAACGGTAAGTCATTCTAATTATTTAACTTTAATATGTAGAAAATGGTTTATATTTTTAATAATTTTTTTAAAACCGATTATTTGACCCCAAATTATCTTTTCACGGTTTTTACGAGTAACGGTTAAAACGAGCATTTTCAGTGATTCTAAGCATCTCGCATTAACAGAGTTCCACTGTGTATGTATATATATATATATATATATATATATATATATATATATATATATATATATATATATATATATGTGTGTGTGTGTGTGTGTGTGTGTATTTAAAACCATGAATTTTCCATATGTTTTGATCTCGAGAGTTACAAATCAAAATTGCATAACTACTATAACTTTTCGCGATTCTCAAAACTCAAGACATGCGGATTATCAATTATATAGATAATTTTTTGATTGCCTTACGTCAGAGAATATTTGTTTGGTGTTTGATTACTATCGACAATTATATAATTGAAATTTGGCTTACTATTACCGAGAGAGTTACTAGTTAGCGAAGTGAGTGTATCCTGCGCAATATAACCTGAAGAGTAAAATTAGAGTGCAGTGCGTTGTATAATTACCGTTCATGCTCATGTTTAGTGAGACCAATTACGTGCTGGAACTAGTTTACGCAGATTTCGATACGGACAATTATACGGTTGTTAGAATTCAGCGTCCGTCTCGTTATCTGCCAATCAATGGATAGTTTGCCAGACGCATTTGTGGATGAAATTTTAGTTCACGATATGCTCCTGTTATAAAGATTCTACAGCCTCATAGCATGGATGAAGTGTTTAGTATATAAGGCCTATTTTAAGAACAAAAAAGTACGAAATTTTGCTTTTTCTTTTAATTTGAAACTGTTTCAGTTGCAAAAGCATTTAAACATACTGGATTTGTAAGACATTTTTATCTTGTGACAAGACAAAACTTTACTCACATACCTTTTGAATGTATGTAGATATGCATAGTATATATATATATATATATATATATATATATATATATATATATATATATATATCCATTACATCTCGTCCTTAAAATGCAACCTGAAAAGGAAAACTAGCTCATATTTACTTGGCTGGAGCTAGACTCAGCCTGAAAGGAATTAAAATTTTGAAGCAGTCGAGTCGAATCGTTTTATTTAGAGCGATAAAAAGTACGTCCATCTATGTCAGATGCTCGGAAGCGAAGATACCACCTTTCAACCTTACACGCTGGAAGCGAGGTACATGTGCCTGTTATTTTGAAGTGTCATAAAAAATTGGGGTTGGCGATGCGAACCCACGCCTGTCTCCAGACGTATACACGTGTAGATATGCAAGGCATGCATTTTCATAGGAAGTTCTGTTGCTAAGGGCTTTTAAACCAATAAAGCAATGTTACTGGGGATTGGATTTAGGAAAGGGAATTTAAATGATAGATCGGAGGGCCTAATATTTAATTTATTACAATTCCTCTCCGAAAAAGGGAAAATCGTCACATTGAAAGGTGATATTTTCACAACTTAATACAAAAGAACTCTTATATAATAAAAATGCGTACAATTGCAATGCAACATAATCATAAGTAACTACATCATAAAATTACATTTCTTTGAATACAACATTGGTGGAAAAAAGTCGCGACAAAGAACAAGGTGGGTGAGAATTAGAACACATCAAGGTTACAGAGTCAAGAGCTTTGTCCATAACCCATCATAAATTAACTTCACCGAAACAAAACCAAAGCTAAATCTTTTGAATCTTTACTATAAAACTAAGCTCACTCTTCTGACTTCGTTGCACCATCACACAAAATATATGACATTAAAGATAATATACAATGAAATATATAATGATCACTCAAAATATATGGAATTAAAATATGCAATAAATTTTATAATTATTAATACAATGTGCAATGAAATTCAAATAACTGAAATATTATTGGCTAATATAATCTAAATAACATTTTAAACAAATCAAAGTTCTTCATTCATTAATGAGTCCTAAAATTAATGAGTCCTAAAATAACGTATAATTCGTGTAGTCCTTAAATTCAGTTCAAATTAAAGTCGTTATACATGGTTTATCAAATAAGTCCTTATTTTATATGGTTTATATTCAGTGTCTCCATTTACACATGATTTCAAAACTTCATGGGTTACATCAATTATCATTGATCTCCATTTTTCATATTCCTAATCTCGAATACTTACATAAATTTTAAAATAATTCACAATATATAATTCAGAAGATATATCAATAAGTTCAAGTTCAAAACAACATTACTTGAGACAATATTGTTACAAAATTGATTTGTTATATTATTCTGATAGTTTCACTTCAATTGCAACATAGATTTTAGATACCTGTCAAGTTTTCTAACAATACATTAAATCATAAATTAAACAATTCAAAACAACTTGTTATAAATCCTTAAGTAAATGGGCATCATTTGCATATTAGGTAATTTTCAAAAACATTGTGCTTTAACATCGTCACTAGTTTCAATTCAAAATATTCAAATTATAAAAGCATTGGTACCAATCATGACATAAGTGACAAACCTGGAGGTGAAATGGGCTATCCTCTGTGATGTCCAACGTGAAAAATTGTTAGTGATCACGAGGGTGCTGTGATGTAAAGACATCAAGAGGCTCATCCCTCTGCGGGAGGAACTACCCCTTGTGCTAGCAAAAGGGTTCTCCGGTGTCAACAAAAATAATATAACGCAGATCATCAACACACTTGACAAAATTAGGGGTAAACTGTGACATGTCATGTTAGCCCCAACATTGACAAAAATTTTCTTTAACTTAAGCACATCAACATTTTCTTTTAATGAATATTCTTTTAAAATAATTCAGATGGTAATTTGTGGAAGGCAAACTAGTATCAAAAGTTCTCTAAATAAATATAATTAACTACGAAATTTAGGTAGGCATCTAAATCCATCAAAGTTAGGTTTTCTTAATCATCCGTCAACAGTCTTCATTAGGTCATCAAATTATCGTAGGATTATCGGAGTCATAGTCAGGTAGTTATTTGAGTCACAGTTGGGCAGTCTTAATCATCACAGATAGGGTTTTTTTGTTTTTTCTAACACTATTAATTTTTACTTGGGATCTTTGACGAATTGGGGTTTACTGTTATTAAAATAGGAATTTTACTTTTTCTAGTTGCTAATCGAAAATTATCTGCAGGGTTGAAAGGTCTTAATCTGGTACAATGTACATTTTCCGAGGTTTTCTTAGTAAGGGAATTGGGTCTGTTAATTTCAAAATTTACTCTAGAAATTTGATTCAAAATTTTTTATGGACCAGAATAAGGGGGAGTAAGTTTAGGAGTATTTGGGTAACGATACTCTTCGTACATCACTATATCACCTACCTTAAATTTAGATTCCTCAAAATGAGTGTCGTATATTTATTTACTTCATGAATTTTTATAGTTCTCTGTTTAGCAATCTTCCTAGCTTATTCAATTGGTGGGTACATGTCTTGATCATCAAGTAAATTTTTGTAGGGTGGTTTTCCATGCATTAAATAAGAAGGGCGAGATTTTGTTACGGTATGGGGTGTGTCGTTATATTAATTCGTTATTTCACGTAATAATTTTGTCCAGGAGACTTTACCAGGGTGTGAATTTAATTTACATTTAAGCCTAGTAATGACGGTCTGATTTACTCTTTCATTTTTTTCCGTTTGTTTGTGGTCTATGCGAAGTAGTTAGCAGTTGTGTAATATTGTTTCTCAAAAAATGTTTAAATTTGGAGGAAGTAAAAGCACTATTCCTATCACTTAAAATTTTCTTAGGTACTTGATGTTTAAAAATGTGTCTTAAACTATTAATATAAGTATCCGTATTTTCATTTTTAGAAGCAAAGGTCCAGATATACCTGGTGCCATGATCTATAACTATGTGTAAATATTTCTTTGCAGACTCATAATAATTTAAACCACCAACAGTGTCTATGGCAAGAATTTCAAAGTGTTCACTGGTAGGGGGTAACATTTGTAAGAGACCAAATTTTTTTTGTCTAGACTTCTTATTTAATTGACATACTTCAAAATGTTTCACATTGTTACTTACATCTTTAGTTATTCCAATCCAATAATATTGAGGGGATATCAGATTTAACATTGCCAAAGCGCCTAAATGTCCATAATTAACATGAGCTTTTTCTAATAATTTTAATCGTAATGAGAAGAGCACAACAATTTTCATTAAACCTTGTTTTTTAATTGTCCATACATTGACTTTTTTTAAACTTCTTACTGTTTACATTATCTAAATTTTGATGATGTCCGATTTCTTGCAATTTCAACAACGGGTTACGTTCACGTAAAGTTACGTGGTGAGAAATTGGGTTTCTAGTAAACATATCGGCTTCATAATTTGTAGAACCTTTTTTATTTTTAATGTCGAAATCGTACATGGAAAGTTTAAGTGACCATCGGAATAATCGTCCAGTTGGGTGTTTAATACTTTTTAACCAAACAAGTGCAGCATGATCCGTATGAACTGTAAAATGAGTCCCATGTAAATAATTATATTTATCGACAGCATCAATAATTGACAAGCATTCCAACTCGGTAATGGCATAATTTTGTTCAAAGGTTCTAAGTTTTCGAGAGTGATAGGCTATGGGATGCAAACTTTTATAAGGGTGTTGTTTTAAGATTGCGCTTACCGCTTGTCCGGACGCATCCACGAAAATATGACATGGGTAATTAGGATTAAAAATAATCTAAGCAGATTTAGAAATGAGAGCGTCTTTTAAATCCTGAAAAGCTTTTTGGCAATCATTTGTCCATTCAAATTTAGTGTCTTTCTTTAATAATTTATTCAGCGGTACTCGTAATTTAGCATAGTTGCGAATGAATTTATTATAAACATTTACGCTACCTAAAAATCTTTGTATGTCTTTAACATTCCTGGGAGGTTGAAGTTTTTTGATGATTTCAATATTGGCAGCTATACCTGCAGCTAAAAGTTCGTCTATTTGCTTCTTAATTTTGGCATTATCTTTTGGCGACGCCCTATATGGAGAAAGGGAAATTGGCAGTTCAGAATTTAAAATTACCCTTTGAGGTTCAAGACGTATACATCCAACATCATATTTATTTTTCGCGAAAATATTATACTCATTCAGTATTTTGTTCAATTCAACACTTTCATCGTGAGCAACATTATTTCCATTTTCAATTTTATAAAAACGAGTATCACAATTTCTATTATATTTAGTATCAAGATTTCTAGTATTATGAGAACAAATATGTGGCACATTAGGATTATCATATGTTAAAAATATATAGCAATTATTAGTAACATTTTCCAATGACAAAGTAGATGAAATATTTTTTCCTTGGTAAACAAATATTTTAAAAATCCAATTTAATTTTAAACAGATTAATAATTTCCGACGATAAAATTGCATACTTTAAATTCGTTTCAATAACATAAAATTTCACAAATCTATTCAACTTACCGATTCGGCACTTTGTAGAAATTATTTTATCAGTTTTGATTTTACCTGCAAGGGTATTAACCTGGTAATTGTCTTGTGGGAGAATGTTCACATAATATTTAATTTTATCATATACAGTTCGAGAAATAATGTTAATAGTAATTCCTGTATCTATCACGCCGAAAATCAGTTTTGTACCGATTTCTAGGTCTACGGTGAAAATCCGTCATTTTCGCTGTTCTGTAATGTTGCTGTTATAATTGTTTGCATGTTGTGGAGGGTGGAACCGAGTCCTGGGGCATTCCTCTTCTCGAAAATTCTGGAGCCCTCTCTGCCATGGTCATGGTTGTTGGTGCTGGAATCTAGGTGACTCATGTTGTGGGAATCTGTCATAGTCATCTCGCCGATCGAACGGTCTGCGAAAACCGGACTGTTGATTATGCAAGTCTCTATTATGGTGTTTTTTCCTCTTGTTATCTTCGTAGCTGTTGATTATATTCCTCACAAGGGAAATCCACTCAGTAGTTGTACCAACGTTACTTATTATGAATAAATCCATGTATCTTGTCGGCAATCCGTCTGTCAGACCTTGAATTATATTTTCTTCGAGTTTTAATGCTTTTCCAATATTCGTTTTCTTTTTAAAATAATCTTTATATTTTTATTGTCAGAAAGGCTCAACCTGCTAAAATCTTCGAATGAAAACTGTTTTTCTTCTGAGAAATAGTCACTGATTTTTATTTTAACTTCATCCCACTTTTGTGATTCTATGAAGTTTTCGATGTAAAATTTCAAAGCCTCGTCCGATAAAAAATCCGGAAATATTTGTAGTTTTTCTTCTTCCGTCAATTCAATAGTATTTTTCTCGAAGAATTTTAACCAGTTATTAATTTTGACCTTCCCATTAGGATAAAATTTCGGGAGATTACTTAATTGATTTGGCGAAGATATAGCGCTGTTTTCCAATAAATGTTTGTCGAAAACACCAGAATTATCCATCTGTTTTCCTTCAGGTTGGTCAGAGTCACGATGATCAGCCAATGTTTTATTTAAATCTTTCGATGTCATTTTCCTTTGCTCGTTTCGAAAAGTGAAATCAAAACTATGTCATTTCATTTTCAAATACGCTGGCGAACTTCTATTGCACTTCTCTCAAGGTCGGTATTTCACGCGCACACACATATTCCTGGATTCGAGTCCGTTGGGGTTGATCGCTTTCGGCTCTATGTAATATATCCATTACATCTCGTTCTTAAAATGCAGCCTGAAAAGGAAAACTAGCTCATATTTACTTGGCTGGAGCTAGACTCAGCCTGAAAGGAATTAAAATTCTGAAGCAGTTGAATCGAATCGTTTTATTTAGAGCGATAAAAAGTACGTCCTTCCATGTCAGATGCTCGGGAGCGAAGATACCACCTTTCAACCTTATGCGCTAGAAGCGAGGTATATGTGCCTGTTATTTTGAAGTGTCATCAAAAATTGGGGCTGGCGATGCGAACCCACGCCTGTCTCCAGACGTATACACGTGTAGATATGCAAGGCATGCATTTTCATGGGAAGTTCTGTTCTAAGGGCTTTTACACCGATAAAGTAATGTTACTGGGGATTGGATTTAGGAAAGGGAATTTAAATGATAGAATGGAGGGCCTAATATTTAATTTATTACTTTTACTTACTTTCTTATCCCCCCCCCCAACCCACACCAAAATTCCATAAAAACCCTGTAAAATTTCGTTTTATATGTAGCAATGTAAAAACTATTGGCAATAATTTTAATCTGAGGTTTGAAAAATACCTAAAAAAGATTCTAAATGTGTTAAAATATAAGTACAAAAACAGTTTCTGGATAATTTATAATAGTATAGAACTTGTGGCGAGTCTGGGTAACGGTTTTCAAAATATCAACTCAATACACACCTATGATTTAGAAAACTTATTTACGAACATACCAATTGCAGCTTTGAAAAATGTCCTAATACAACTGTACGATGACGTCCGGGAGGTTTTGACGGATGTTTGATCTACTTTATTTTACGATCTCTGCAATTTCTGTTTATTTAATAACTTTGTTAAGGTCGGAAAGGATATTTTTTTGCAAACAAATGGAATAGGTATGGGAACTAGTTACTCCAGTACTGCAGCCAGCCTATATTTATTTTATTATGAGCATGCATACAATATGTCGGATTCTGTTAATTTGGATTTAAAGATTTTTCGTTATATTGATGATCTTATTATTTTTAATACGCCAGACAATTTCAGATTAGAGAATATATATCCAGACTGCCTTACATTAAAAAACACAAACGACGGCTCTTTTAACGCGGACTTCCTAGATATTGCTTTCGAAATAAAAAACAGTTTTTTATATATGTCAGTATACGATAAAAGAATAACGTTCCCTTTTAAAGTAATATCATTAACACACAGGTCATCAAACATTGCGAAGAGAATCTTTATCAACATTATCTTATGCCAGATACTAAGATTTTACAGTAATTTTTGCAGTAATTTGCAGCTAAGATTTGCTACTAATTTGGATATTCCGCTGCACACGTAAAGAATGTCAATGGCCCGGGTTAAAGCCATTGGACGCCCGGAGCAGGATGGCTGCTGACGTATGTGATGGAACGACCGCACGTGTACTGGCTTACGCATATAAGGTATATATATATATATACGGATATGTTCATCGTTTCTAAGTCGTCTGTTCTTTTGTACGAGCTCTGAAGCCTGGATATGAAGATTTCTATTTTAACGCAGTTTATTCTGGTATGACTTCTCTTTTTCGTTTATTTGCAGGTCTACAAGTGGTCCCGTGGGGTGGTGCTCATATTTCTTTTATAAGCGGTTATTTTGTAGCACCTACCTACGACCATCGTGTCATAACAATTTCTTTTTGTTTTTTTGTCATCTGATTCAGCCATATTAATTATAAAAGTTTTTTTGAATATGACACCATGGCGAAACCACTTGTGTTTGATTATGTTTCTTTGCTTTACCCACGGCTGATGAGCCAAGCAAAGACAGATGATTTTCTTCATATCTTTTTGACTTTTTAGTCTAATTGCTTGACTTTTTGTCTTTTGGGTGTTCATTCACCTATATTTCTATCTTTGGGTGCTAATGCACCTGCGTTTTTTTTTTGTTTTTTTTTGTGTTAGCTGCTAGGCTGCGCCATGCATATGGCTATAGTATTTGCAAACCTTAGATGAATGATGTGTATACGTATGTATGCATTTATATATATATATATATATATATATATATATATATATACACACAATGCCGTAACTTGTTAGGTTAAACAGGGGCACCTGCCCAGGGCCCATTTGGAAGGAGGTCCCCAAAATGCTGTATTTGTTTTTGTTGTTATCCCAAACCTAATTAATTAAGGGGCCCAAATGCAAATACTTACCAAGGAACAGGAATGGCTAGTTACGGCACTGTATAAATACATGCATACATATATATATATATATATATATATATATATATATATATATATATATATACACACAACTTTTCGCAATTCTCAAGACATGAGTATTATCAATAGCAAAGATAATTTTTCTTTAACTTACTGGAAATATTTGTTTGTTGTTTGATAATCATCGTTATTATAATTGAAATTCAGTTTACTATTACTGAATTCAACGTCCGTCTCGTTATCTGCCAGTCAATGGATTGTTTGACAGATGCATTTGTGAATGAAATTTTAGTTCACAATATGCTCCTGTGATATAGGTTTACCGCTTCATTGCATTAATGTAGTGTTTAGTATTTGATTACCATTATAAAAGGAAAAAATAATCTTATTTTAGAAAATTTTGGCTATTTTCTTACAGTTTTAAATAATTTCGCTTGGAAACGCTTTTAAAGGTACCGGTTTCTGAAGAAATATTCATCTTGTATTAAAATAAAACTGTTATTAAATACTATTTATATATATGTGTCTGTGTCTACAGACACCACCCGACTTGCGAAAATTCAAGTTACGAACATTCAGAGATATGAACAGACCAAGTAGCAACTCAAATTGTGTTCGGAGCACTCGCAGTATTCAAATTTTGTGCTGCGGGTCTAAACAGAATTTGTACTAAACAGAATGTTTAGTACAAATTTCTATCGAAACCCACGTCTGTCAGAATTCCAGTCCTATGTATCTACGGTATGGGTAACAGTTGTGCTCTTGTTCTCTTTATTATCAGGAGCCATTAACTTGAGCCTGTGACTGATACTTAGGTGTAGAAAGAGTTGATGAACATTAGAAGTCACTTAGTATTGTCAACAAAGAGGGCAAAAGGGAGAAAGCAGCTGAAGCTGGAAGGCTATCACCTCTCTGTAATTCTTGGAAAGTGGAGGACTGCAGGGCATCGCGGTGTTTGATCTCAGTGGAAATTCTGGTAAGGTGCAACTCCAGCTGAGAATTGTTGGAGATAGAGGTTATAATGAATCAGTTGAGAATTGGCAGGGCGAGGTAGCAATTCTAGCGGTGACTACATTAAACCCTTTTTTTTGGTGGTTTTAAAGGGAAATATTTTGTTCATCCTTTATCTATCGTGGTTAATGGTTAGCGTAATACAAATGAAGATAATGGCTTTGGTAAAATACAGCAAGACATCTCAGTGGAAACGAAGGTGGAGATTATAAAAAAAAGTTAGATTGTGGTGAAAATGCACGTATAACATGAATCGTTCAACCATCGGTACAATCTATAAGAAGAAAGACCGTATTATGGAATATGTTTAAAGTGCCCTGCCTATGGAGTCAACAATTATAGGCAAGAAAAGGGAAAAGCTGATAGAAGAAATGGAAAACGTTCTGCATGACTGGATAAACCACCAGTACGTATATTATACGTACTTTCATTATAATTTTTTTAGGTTTTGTGTATCAATCGTATTACTAAAGTAACCTATAAAATACAATACTGTACAGTGAGTGTATTATGTTTTCGGATGAAAAAACGTACAATATTACTGACTTTACAGTCTATTATACTTAAATAGGGGTAAAGAGCACGGAATTATAAGATTACGTTAAATTCCGACTTACGAACAATTCAAGAATAGAACGGCCATTTACAACGTAATTTGTTCTTAAGTAAGGTAGTGTCTATATATATATATATATATATATATATATATATATATATATATATATATATATATATATATATATATATATATATACCCAACAAACACAGAGGCATCGGGCCGGGGCCGGATGATTCCGGCCAACCGATTTCTCCACTGCCGGGCCGACGCATTAGGTCAGCATCAGATCCGTCAAGGGATTGTCCTCTCGCCCGCGACTACCCTGTCGAGTGCCGGGCCGCTTCCGGTAACAATAATGCTATCGTGCATCCAACTGCGAACCGTGAGACAACCGCAAGGTACCCGTCAATGCGGACATAAAGCCATACCATTGCCGGAGGGTTACTGTCCGGTTACTGGAGTAGTAAGGGTTGATTTATACAGGCACGTATAGGGAACGTAATGGGAACGAGCCGAGCCCGAGCGCCGGAAGCATGTGTTTATACAGAGACGAGAGTAGAAAGTGGCGGGAACGTGTTTCATTAGTTGTGAAAGATTTGTAACGTCATGGCGCGGTTTCATTTTTCAGTTAAAGATTTAGCCATTATCACACTTTTGTTAAAGGAGAGCCAGGGCCGTGCTTAGGGGTGGACAAACTGGGTAACCGCCCAGGGCCACCATTTTTATTTCTCATAGCAACACTTTTCTAAATGTTACGGGTTTTTAAAGAAATCCCTCATTTTTCGCGGTTTCTATAATTTAACTTATAAAAATATATATGTTTCGATTTTTTCTAAAGAACCGCATAAAGAATCTTAATTGACAAACTACCCTTTTGGTTCGAAAAATTTCTCGGTTAAAAAAACATGATTTATCTTCAATTCAGTTATAGTAAACCCTTGATTATCAATCCTTTTTTTCAATATCAGTTTCTACTATCTGTCAGTCACTACATACAGTCATTTGAAGAATTATAAACCGTTTTGTCGGACTTCGTTCGTTTTCACGGAATAGTTGCAAACTGAGAAAAACGTGAACATATTCTTGTGAACAAATACTAATACCATTTGGTCAAATGTGTGCTCTATTTAAAGCAAACAATAGACAAGACATTTCTCCAGGGAGTGTACGTCAAATAAGTAAATGCGCTCCAAACAGGGTCGCCTAGAGACTTTACGGGGCCTGGGGCAAACTTCTGTTGGGGGCCCCAAGAAATCTAATTAACCCTTTGAGGGGCGCCGTTTTCACTCTGCAAACGCTTAAATATAGTCTTTTTTTCACTTGCATTCAATGTATTCCAGTTAAATTAGTAAAAAATGGTTAGTGGTGCCATCTGTTATCAGTGTGAAGCAGTAAAAACATTTTGCAACCTTTAATTGTAAAATTTTTCTAGATTCTTTAGGTAAAAAAATTGAGAAAAAAATATGCACCGTCTAAATTGTGGGGGGGGGGGTTTCCCCTGAAAGGGTTAATCGAATAATTTATTTTATTTTATTTTATTTATTTTTTTGGGGGGGAGGGCTTTTTCAGGAGATTATTTTGAATTTTGAAGTACGGTACAAGTTTCAGAATTTTCTTTCGTAGGAAGTCTAATAAATATTATTTTGAAAAAATTTTGGGGCCCCTCCGGCAGTTGGGGGCTTGGGACAAAGTGCCCCAGTTGCTCCACCCCCCCCCTCTGGGCGACCCTGGCTCCAAACCTGTTGGGAAGAAAGGGGTTTGAAGGCTGAAGGAGTGAGGTAAACAAAAAATGGATTTAATTGTTCTCTCTATCATTATAATGGATTTTATGTCCCACTTTTCCCACAAGAATTGAAAATATTACAAAGAAGGTACAATCAGAATGCTTTGAATACGGATTGTACGCCTGTCCTCCTCGGCAATTATTTCTAATGAAAATGATCTCTCATCATCTTTGGAATTTTCACTTTTAATATACAATTTTGCTGTTCAGAAAGCAAGAAAAATTGCTTTATAACCAACAAATCCATACATGTAAGTATTTGTTTTTAACAATTTACACTTTCTAAATCGTGTAAATAATTTTTCCATTGTTTCAATATTCATACAAATTGATAAATTTTATATTTTAGTGGACCAATTGTAATTTCAAGTATAATTTTTTTCTATTGCCTTCCGAATTGTCATTTTGAACTTTGGATCCATGTATTTTGATGGGCCAAATCGTACCAAACCTCTCACCAGCTCAATGAGTTTTCATCATCCGTATCAAATATCAAACATAAATAACAGTATGTAAATTATATCTTGAATAGCCACTTTTTACTTTCTGCCATGAACGAGAGACGGCCGAGCAGTGAACGACTTCCTGCTTCGAATCGTTGGCGCCGATTCTCGGCCGGGAATCTGCCGAGAATTGGACGTGTCACGGCACAGTATAAACACTTCCATTGAAAAACAGGGAGGAAATGATTACGACGACTCGTCGCGCGCTCGGATCATTCCCGTTATGTTCCCTTCACGTGCCTGTATAAATCGACCTTAATTCGTGTCGACAGGCCGTCAAATACCCATCTCGAAACCATCAAAGCGCCGTCGATCAGGGTTACTTTCCAGTACTGGGCCATAATTGGAATTCCGACAGATTTTCTTTTTCGTAGACCCCTTAATTTCACATGCTTTTTATTTTTATTATGAGATTGTTTATGATAACAGTATTTATGATAACAGTGTTTATGATAACATTTGATATACATCAGATGATATATATCTGTAGATAATAGATGTTATATATATAATACTTGATATATATATAACATCTGATATCTACCCTTGCACTTTGTTTATTTTTTCTGGCTCTCCATGTATAACTAGTATTAATATTTTTAACTTTTTTCTTTCTCTCGTGTATTTTCAGGTAATAGTAAAAATTAATCTCTGCTAAAACCTAAAATTTTTGTTCAGAATAATCCCTTAAAATTATATTTTGTACATGTTATTTTAAGTAAAGTTCGTAAATGTTCTCGAGATAAGAAAATTATATTTTCCATAGAGCAAAATTTATTTCATTCTTCTCAAAGTTAAAAGTGATATGTAATATATATTTGAAAACCAGGAATTACACGATTATATAATCTTAATTTTTATAATTTATTTGAAAATTATTTAAAATTAAAATTGAATGTAGTTCAATGTTTTATAAATTTTGTTCAGTCCTTTTTTAGTAGTTGACAAGTGAAAAAATTTCATAGTTTTGAATATCAAAGAATGGTTCATTGTTAAAGCTTAGCTGATCAAGAAATATTTTGTTTTGAGACACTTCAAATACGTCTTGATAAGTGTATTCTCTGGTGATAAAAAATAATAATATTCTGTCATCCTAGAGTCTTATATTGCTGAATACGATAAGACTTAAAAAAGGACTGAACAAAATTTAAAAAACATTGAACTACATTCAATTTTAATTTTAAATCATTTTCAAATAAATTATATAAATTAAGATTATATAATCGGGTAATTCGTGATTTTCAAATATATATTACACCTCACTTTTAATTTGAGAAGAATGAAATAAATATCCTCTATGGAAAATATTATAATTTTCTTATCTCGAGAAAATTTACGACGTTTACTTAAAATAACAAGTACAAAATATAAACATACCTCTCGGTCATTGTCCAATGACGGTATATTAAAAAAATGTTGGAAATAAAGAAAATCCCACACAGTCGAGCATCGGAGAGATATGAAATGTTCAACCATGTAGAGAACTGAAGACATTAACTGTGTCGGAATATAATTGGCATAAATAGTTTCGCCAACACAAATTCGCCAATTTGTATACGTCCTGTATACAGATTGGCGACTGCCCAAAGAGCATTCCCGTATATTTTTAGAATTACCCCCCACTCTTTCTCAGAAAGCGGTCCCTTCTACTACTTGACACCTGCAACGAGTGTCCACGAAGGGAGGACAAAAGGAATCTCACTACCCCAATGCCAGCGAGGCGCGGCACACGGCCAGAAAGTCAAAAGAGTGGGAGCGGCAAGTCAGCTGCGCGGTTAAAAAAATTAAAACTAATTTATTAGTAAAATAATGAATATAAAAATATTATCATTATGCTAGATAACTACTTTGAGTTAAAAATGAATTTTACAAGTATAACTGGAAATAAACAACACCACATTGGTTTTAAAAACGCTACTCCACGTAGCAACCAGTTGGGAAATACATTTTTCGCTTTTGTTTTAACACATTTTAACCCATCAAATAGCGTCGGTGCGGACGGTTTTTGTCAGGTTGCAGGAAAATACTATTTTATGCCCTGAGCCTATAAACCACGGCCCGGGATAATTTGCACTATATTAATTTTGAACGTGTCCACCTCAACAACTGAAAAACAAAGCTTTTTGTCTCTAATTTTTGTGCTGGATTTTGTGATTGCTTACCAATAAAAATATTTCACAGGTAAGGAAACTTGATGATATTTTTTCATTAACATATCAGAGCACCTCACTAGAATCAGCAGAAATCCATCAAATATGCCTCATTATTTACAGTGTCTCCCAAAAGTGTTCGTACACTTACGATTTTCAATGAAATAGGGGTCTATCCATTAATTAAAATGAATATTTCAGAATGCGTATTTAACAATAAGATCTATAATCTATTCTTAACAAAACTACATGAAATATTTTAAAAACATAGTAAAACTTTATTTTTAAGAAACCAGTAATCAAAAAGTAACAGAAACTTTATCAAACAACAGTCATCGAACACTTGTAAAAAAATATCTACTTATAACTAAATATTCTAAATTGTCGTTAAATTAATATTTAGTAGGATATCCTTTAGCATCAACAACAGCTTTTAAACGTCTGGGAATAGATTGCACTAGTTCTTTTGTAATTTCTGCATCAATGTTCATCCATTCTTCCATTATAATTGTTTTTAGTTCGCTTTTTCTTTTAAAAATGTCGTGTTTTCGTACTCGAACCTCCAGTTCTCTCCAAAAATGTTCTATTGAGTTTAAATCTGGCGATTGAGGTGGTGTTTTCAAAATTTGTGGACAATTATAGAGACACCAGAGGCGAACGTTGAGAGCCGTGGGCTTAGGATCGTTATCTTGATCAAAAAAAAAAAAAAATTTTCAAATACCCAAATTTTTGGCTGATAATTTTAAATTGCCTCTTAAAATATTTATATAAACAGCATGATTCATTATGCCATCAATAAATACCAAATTATCTAGTCCTGATGTTGACATGCACTCCCACACAAGGACACCTCCACCGCCATGCTTAACTGTTCCTACTAAGTTCTTGGGATTAAGTTCCTCATTTTTTCTTCTCCATACAATTATACGCCCATCGGAACCAAAAATGTTAAACTTGCTTTCATCGTCAAATAAGACATTATTCCAATAGGTTTAGGGCTTATTAATCATTGATAGTGCGAAGGAAAGACTGAGCTTTCTGTTTTTGCCACTTACAAAAAAAATTTCTACGGGCAGAACGCCCATATAATCCAGCTGCTCTGAGAACTCGTCGAACAGTTTCAGGTGAAATTGAAGTAGAAAATATTTCATTAAATTCTACAGAAAGTTTTACAGCACTCAATCGTGGATTTTTCACAAATTTTCTAAATATAAATCTCTTATCACGTTTTGTTAACTTGGCCGGACGACCTTTTCTTATCTTGATTTTGATCCGATTTTCTTCTTTAAAGCGTTTTATCACATACTGCACAGTATAATGGGATAAATTAAGTAATTTAGCAATATTCTGAACTGATTTACCACTAATATAATGAAAAATAATCAATTTTCGATCAATGCTGTTTGTTGTTTCTTTGCGAGCCATTTTTAAATAATAAATAGAATATTACGGAATAGGCAAGGAAAAATTAAAGCCAAATGATATTTTAAATGCCACCACAATTCAAAAATAAAAATAAAGCGTCAGGCGATAATTTTAGTTATGAATTTATCCGAAAATATTTCAGTGTACGATGACTTTTGTGAGATAAAGTTTTTGTTACTTTTTGATTATTGGTTTCTTAAAAATAAAGTTTTTAAGAAACTTTATTTTTATGAATTATAAGAATTCTGTAATATTCATTTTAATTAATGGATAGATCCCTATTTCATTGAAAATCGTAAGTGTACGAACCCATTTTGGAGCCACTGTAGTTGTTCATATTCAAAACGAACTATTTCCCTTTTGGAACAAAAAATAAGACATGAAATAATATCACTCTTAAAATTTTGTAAATATTATTCAATTTTTTTAGATTCCACCCCTGATCTAAGCAACCAAGACCGACTTACTGTTGTAGTAAGATTTGTTCTATTAAATAATAAATCAAAGCAAATATAAATTAGGTGGCAATTTTTGGGGATTTATTTCAATATCAGATTTCCTTGAAACAGATAAATCAAATAGGTCTACAAAATGTAAATATGTGGAAAGTACGTTACATGATCCATTTAAAAATGAAAAATATATTATAGCTGAAGATTTATGCGATGAAACTGACAACGTTGCCCTCTATATTTCCATTGAAATGAACGCGTTAAATGTGATTCAATACCTATTTACAAACAACCTCATCTATCTGTTTCCAAATTTAGTGATTACCATACGAATTTTATTAACATTGCCTGTGACTGTGGCTAGCGGGAAAAGAAGCTTTTCAAAACTTAAAATAATAAAATATTATTTGAGATCTACAATGGGACAAGAAAGGCTTTCAGACTCAACTATTATTAGCATCGAAAAGGACATGTCGGAAGATATAGATGATCAGATATAACAGAATTTGCATTAAATAAGGCAAGGAAAGCAAAGATTATCTTTTTGACTGACTTATTAAGTATATGTATTAATAGATATGTGTTGTATGTATTTAATATAACGTATTCATTTAGTCGTTATATCAATACATTAATAATCATGTTAGGTTGTAAAATTAAAAAATAAACTGAATTTATAATATTTTCTGTAATTCGTTGTTTCATTTAAGGTAAAAATATTTCAGAGAAATTTCGATTAATCCATACGGTATGACGGGTGGGGGGAAATTATTCTCGCACACGGGTGGCAGCTACCCTAGAAACTGCCTTGTATTTACAAGCACATTAAAAGCTACTAAATTACTGTCAACATTTACATACATACAAACACACTTCTAATTTAATCTCTGAGATAGGGTTTGTTTTTATGAAGCACTAGCTGAAGTACCCGGCGATGCCCGGGATTTTAAGAATGCTTGTTGTTAACCAAAATCAATTTAAAAATTAACACAGTATAAATAACATAAAAAATATGTGAAATGTTATACACGTCTCAGAATTTCAGCCTTTCATCACTGTAATACTAAAATCTGAAAAGTAAAAATGTCAAATTCTCTAATGTTTGTTAACCAAAATTAATTTAAAACTAAGCACAGTACAAATAACAGAAAAAAACCTTGTGAAATCTAAAAATATATAAATTTATAATAAACTCCTCAGAATTCAGCTAGAATTAGCCTTTCATCATTGGGGTAAAAAAAAGATGCTGCAATTACAGGTTCAGCAGAAATTTCCAATAGAACAATATATGACTGCAGCGTTGCCTCCTAAAAAATGAAGTGTTTGATTGAGGGCTGCAAACCATTCAACTCCTCTCCACATTTAACTCCTATAAACATCCTCTAGATATTAAATTCCTTTTCTCTCCATAATAAACTCCTCAGAATTTTGGTATATTCAGCCTTTCATCATAGTACCACTAAAAACTGAAACATCCTCTCCAGAAATATAAATTTATTAATTTCAATAATTAAACACACACAAATGTATAAATTACGCAAAAGTTTTTTAACCAACATTTGAATAATTCGTAAATGAAAAAGCATATGAAAATAAAGATAAGATCTTCCGGAATCAAAATTAATTACCCTTAATTTTTAATTAATAAAAAACCACATAATATGAATAAAAACGATAGTTGTTTAAAACCATATGAAAATAAAGCTATTATAAAGATAATAATAAAAAAAGCATAAGAAAATAATGCTCGCGCATGAAGTTAACGTTACGATATAAAGATAGTAATAATAATATAAACCTCGTGCATAAAATATTTAGCTTTTCAAGCGAAATAAATTAATTTTTAGAAAAAACTATTTTTAATCGAGAAATTAAATACATTGCACAAAATTTTGATTTTACCAACCTTCCACCCTACAATTTACACCCTACTTCTTTTAAATAGGGTGTAAATATAAAGTTTTAACAGCCAATTGAATGCCAGTTAAAAACGATTGTTGTTTAAAATCATATGAAAATTACGCTTATTATAAAGATAATAAAAAAAAGCATAGGAAAATAATGTGTGCGCAGAAAGTTAACGTTACGATATAAAGATAATAATAAAAATCTATATATATAAAACAGTTCCGCAACTGGCTAACTGACTGATTGACTGACTGACATACAAAGTACAGACCAAACCGCTGAACCTAAAGAACTGAAATTTTGCATGGCGATTCTTCTTATAATGTAGGGGTGCACTAAGAAAGATTTTTGAAAAATTTTTCTTAGATTTTTTTAAATTAAATTTTTAATCTGTTTTTGTAACTTTTTTCAAGTTTGCATTTAAAATAATAATTTGAGGGTTGTAAAATTTATATCACGAAAAAGATCATAAAAATTCCTTTAAAATGAAATTCTTTTCGAATCTTTACCTCCATTTTCTAATTTTTGGTGAATTTATAAAGATTAATTTTTACAATTTAATTTATTAAACGCTGATCATGTGATTTTTTTCTGGTACTTTAAATAAATTTATCGTCACGTAACAACGAAATAGACAAAAAATAACTTTTTTTTCTTGCTAATGCGGCAAACGATTGGACATTATCCAAAAAATATTAAAATACAGTAAAAGATATGTTCCTCAAACTGTACTATATTCTTCAGTATGTCCTATTAGATTTAATTTCAATATTTTCTTCTACATTATTTTGTTTATAAAAATATCCCTTACGATTTTTAAAAAAATATATTTTTTTGGCTTATGGTTGGAATACTAAAATTTAAAATAGTGGCGCCATCTACTGAACGCCTGTGAATCGAGAGTCGCATCTCTCAAAAGTTGTTGGTTATTTATTAATTAAAAATATTGGAAAGTTCTTGTGGATCTGTAAATATACATGTGGTAAGAGTTTTAAACTTTAGAAATTATCAACCTACACAGGTGATAATTTATCCGGCGTTGCCCGAGATTTTAAGAATGTTTGTTAACCAAAATCAATTTAAAAACTAAACACAGTATAAATAACATAGAATAAAAAGCATGTGAAATGTTATACGCATGAATAAAAAGAAAACCCAACATAAAAAACCATAAATTTACAATAATTTCTTCAGAATTCAGCTAGATTTAGCGTTTCATCATTAGAGCAAAAAAACCCTGAAAAGTAAAGCATAAAATATATACATTTATAATAAACCACTAAAAGCTGAAAAGGAAAAAGTCAAATTGTCTTTAGGAAAGTAAAGAATTTTGAAAAGTAAAGCTGAAAAGTAAAAATGTGAAATTGTCGAATGTTTGTTAACCAAAATCAATTTAAAAACTAAATACAGTATAAATAACATAGAAAAGATTTAGCCTTTATCATTGGACAAAAAATCCTGAAAAGTAAAACATAAAATATATAAATTTATAATAAACCTACCAAAATCCATTAAAAAACTAAACACAGTATAAATAACATAGAAAAAAAGTATACGAAATGTTATACACATTAATAATATGAAAAATAAAATAAAATAAAAATAATAATTTTTAAAAATAATAAAATAAAATAAAAATAATTTTAAAAAAATAATAAATAAAAATAATAATAATAATAATTTAAAAAATAATAAAATGAAAGCTGAAATAAAAAAGCCTCCATAAAAAAGTTGAAAATACAGGTTTAGCAAAATTGATACGACCCGTATTCGAACCCCCGTCGTGTAGCATAGTAAATGAACGCTTTTACTGAATGCGCCACAATGACATGCTGCTTTACTGAGTACATAGGAAAATATTCGACTAAGATTTCTGGAAAGTTGCTATGGGTTGGTGAATATACATGTATTTATGGAGTGAGATGAGTTTTAAGTCAGAAATAAGTTAGCAGGATAGAAGCTTAGTCTTTAACTCTTCAATAGACACAAAGACATAAGCGAGGGGGGTTGCAGTAGCGATTAAAAAAGATCTCGTGACACTTAGCGTGGTTGATTCGAATTTTCCATCGCGTGTGATAGTGTCAATATGCCGTTGGATCCGATTTATTTTAGAGTATAAAATCTGACTTGAAAGATTATTATTTTCATTTATTATTCTGGTTTAATATATAACTTGAAACTTTTTGATTTTATTTATTTTTATCTTTTCGCTCGCTGCTTGCCAGCTAACCCTAACGTGGACGCCATATTCAGAGGGGTGATTCCACAAAGTGTAACAGCTTACATTTAGTTTCAAAATTCTTGGTTTTTTATTAATTAAAAATCAACGGTAATTAATTTCGATTTTTGAAGTTCTTCAGACCCTCGGCTGTTTTTAAAGACGCCTGTATGTAAAATTTTACGATCGTTGCTCCTAAACTGTGGATTTTCTATACAATTACAGAGAGACAAACATTCATTTTTATATATTAGATATTCGGAAAATATGAATACGGTTCATATCAATGGGTGTTAGAACTTATAAAGTATTTGTACCTACATTTATATCTACGTTGGTCAGCTATGTGAAATTTATTTTATTTTTATTTCATTTCCTCGATTCATTCTTTATTGTTCTATACATCACTAGGTATAAAGTATGCGAATAAATACTGTAAAAATGACGAATAAAATTCAATGTACCTCAATATTTTAATAACAATATTATTACTGTATAGAGTTTTAAAAATATATATGCTTTTAGTGTTTAATCTGTTAAACATTTATTGAAATGCATTCGGACGCAATTTCATTTAAAAGAGAACTGTCACTCGAAGTATTTTACTTTATGCTATGAATATATCTATCTTCTGATAAATAAAAACGGCCATGTTATTCATTACAAAATCAATATACTTAACCTACCTTCTCCCCCCCAAAAAAGTGCCGAAAATAAGCTAAAATGGTTATGTTTTTATAAAAAAATGGCTCCAATTCCAGCGTCACGAAATATTTAAATCATAAAATAATTATCAACACCATCACCGAAAAATTTGAAGTCCAGATAAGTGTAATCCAGCGGTCTACCAAAGAAACGAAATATAGCGCCTAACGAAATTGATATTGGCACAATGCAACTGCTGGTAGGGTTTGCCAGGTAAATCGCAGAGAACCTGAGTTTGAAATGAAGCGCCCGATAGATACCCGCTTTGGCATCCAAGTGTGTCTGCCGAAAAGTCCGTCTTAATCAAAATGAAAAACAAATTCAGGCAGGTACTACACTTTGCTCTCTTGTGCATAAACTCTTGATCGAAAAAATTATCCATTTGTAAGTGGATGTTTATTTCATTTCTATATAAAAGCCAAAAATAAATTAATATAATCTACCAATAGTTGATGTCTGTCAAAACATGACGGCTAGATAGTAAATGAATGTACTAATACACAAATTATATTCAACACATCATTGCCAAATGTTGAAAATCATAATAATACGCAGAAACAAATTGTGATTAAGTGGCTTCGTGCTTAGTGAGTATCTAAAGACAGCTTTAAAAATGTCACTGAGCATGTGCAGAAAGAAATTTTTTAAATTGTAAATTATCGCTAATTAAACAGCGTGAAATAAACAATTTCCATGAGGTTTACTGTTGTATTTCACAAATATAATTATCATAAAAAATAAATAAGGCAGAGATAGATCTAGAGAGACTTCTCGGAATAAACGTGTTTATCATTAAAACATGTCACTGAGCATACGTAAAAATCAATTGTAAATTGTAAATTATCGCTAATTAATAGTAATTGCTGTGACAAAAACCAAATTTAACAAATCTACAGATTACAATCTTTCGTTTAAGACCAAAATGAAGTAAATTGATGCAGTAGTTTTCTCTCACGGACTGCCCAAAAAGTCGGCTTAGCAACTTAAATATATAGATGATCTATATTATGCATATATCAGATAGTATAACCGAAAGATTATATTATGTCAGCCGTATACTTCTGACATAATACAATATTTTCATACAAGGAAAATTATGTGAATTTTTCGTGCAAAAGAAGTTTCACAAAAGTGAAATAAATATTTATGAAAAGTCTGTTTAATTTAATCTTCGCATTCCCTTTCAAATCCATAATTCTGATGCATATTTCTGTTACTTGTGGTTACGAATCGGAGGTCCAGTTCCGGAACGTTGGAGGAAAATCGGTTTCGGGCCGATTCCCATCCAGCCGTCACCGGCCCTCAAAAGGGTACACACTACGGGATTCCCCGTTGGAGATTCGTAAATCACCCGGCAACGGTACGGATCATTTCCCCCGAGCCTATCGTTCTACCGGCGCCTCCAGCACCAGCCCGTCAAGTTGTCGTCAGTCTTGTGTTTGTTTGGTATATATATACACACACATATGTATATATATATATATATATATATATATATATATATATATATATATATATATATATATATATATATATATATATATATATATATATATGTCAAAACGTAACTGAACTGTCAAAATATAGTTGTTGAGAAGTACGGATAAAGGGGGCTTAAAATAGGAATCTAATATTTCATTTATAAAGCGCGCTTATTTTGCTGTGGGGAAAATCCTCTTTTAGAGGCGACTTGAGCGCAAAGCGAATAATTCATGGCTAGAAGATTTATTTTTAGAAATGTAAAGGTTGGGTGCGAAGTCAAGATTACAAGTTCAGCAATATTAAAGGTCAGAGGACCAAAAGATTGATGTCTGCACATGCGCGTACAGCAGGCGCTCGGAGGGAATTGGGTTTTTTCGCGCCAGATTGGAGGAAAATCTCATTGAGAGCGAAAGCTCGCGGCAGGCGTGCTTCCGCTCAATTGACAAAATCAATTCCACTCCAATCAATTCCACTCAATTCCACTTCAATTGACAAAATGGCTACGCGAAAAGGATTGACCTGGAGCCTTGTTCTATTAAGGAACGCAATAAAGAAGATTTAAGAGATCATGGACTGTTGATTGAGTCATTTCCTCGCCACTCGCCCAATTACTAAAGTACGAATTGACTGCATAATATCGAATCCACACAGGAGGAAACACGCAGCCTGTCATATATATATATATATATATATATATATATATATATATATATATATATATATATATATATATATTTACATCATAGTTTAACAAACGTATTTGTGGATGAAATTTTAGTTCACGGTATGCCTCTGTTATATAGGTTGTACCGCCGCATAGCATGAATGTAGTGTTTACTATTTGAGTCCCATTTAATAAAGAAAAAAATTATTACATGAGAAAATTTTGGCCATTTTCTTACGGTTTTAAACTGTGAATATGTATACATCTGTGTGTGTTATGTGTGGTTGGAAAGAAACATGGATAGACACAAAGAAATTTTCTATATTTTTCCATTGTATACCTTGTATTATTAAGAGAGATTTGCCTGGTTCTCTACAACTTAGAGTGATGACTTTAAATTCCTCTTTGAATACTTTTATAAAATAGTAGAATAGAAAACAATAAATGTCACCTCAATACCATCAATAAAACATCCAGGATGAATAACAGGAAGAAGGGTGGCGGAATATTACTCACCAATGAAAATGCCAGGGCCGCTGTAAATGGAAATGAGCTTGGAATGTCTTTTATAAATATTTTATTACCGCTTTTTTCTCATTTGTGTTGACATGAAGTTTATTGTGTTTCTTAATGTAAAATAAAGTATTGCAGTATTAACATATCGAACATATCTTCCCAGTAGTTACTGCACTATTCGTAAGTTTTACTGCTACACTGGCCGCTTAAAACCACAAATACTCTAATACGAGTTTAATATAATGTATATGAAATAAATAAATTTGCGAGGAACAATGCATTAATATAGATTACATTAATTAGCAATGGCAACACTCATTTATTTCACTGTCAAAATGTATCATTGGTATCTGCATATGTGTATTGTCATAGTCTTACACAGATTGATCTGTTTAATAGGAAAACTGAAATGCATTGGAAATATGTTTTTAAGATTTGACTATCAAGACTTTGAGCGCTATGTATCAAATAAGCATTTTTATGTGTCACTTTTTAGCAATTATCACTGTATGATGGGTGAAAATATGGACTAAAAAGATTGTATAAAAGTGTAGATAATGTGGGCACCAATCGCTAAACTGTAAGGCAAATACGTTATTTCATAATTTAGAGTACATTATGAAAGCAAAATCGCACATTATATAAAATACTTTTATTTTTTATTTTTTATCAAATGCAAAGAGAGTTTAATGAATAACATATTAAGTTTACTTAGGACAGTTTTTTTTACACTTCGCAAGAACATAATATCTAATATGATTATTTTTCCAACACTGGGATTCCTTTTTTTCTTTTCTTTGGAGAAGTTGCAACGACACCAGATCTTTTACTCTATTTTGTTGTTGTTGGGACTTAAGTCCCATCCTCTTGGCCAGAACATGCAACACAAAGTCTCGATTGTGGGCAGAGGAATGGAGCTCAATGTTAATAATGGCACCAGAAGAGTCAGATTCTAAGTTTAGCTAGGTGCCATTTCAATTTTCACTGAGTACCCCCAAGGACGACATTTGAAGGGCTCGTAACTCCCCCCATCCACTGATATCAGAGAAGGACTTTCCGGTCTGCGGTTTTAAAGTGCATATATCTCACACGAATTACACACGAAGGTATTTAATAGCGTTTGTGGTTACACAAACTTAGAATTCCCAATCCACAGCCCAATGCTCTACCACAAGGCTACCACGAGCCGTGTCCTTTTGCATTCGTTAATTAGATTAAGGTTGACTTACGACGCCGTTAACACAATTGGACTACAACTGCTGGACCCCATAGGGAGATCGACCTTGAGAGTTGGACAGTCGAACTGGTCCACAGACATGACTAATTGCATAGATCCCGTCCTGCTAGATGGTCCTTAAGCAATAATGCAAGGCATACGATGACTGCTGAGGAGCACATAACATATGAGAGACCTAAGTCCAAGGCTACCTGTAAATGTATACTTTTGACTTTCAGAATGTTCAGGCAGAAAGGAACCCGTGGGACACACCACACTGATCTGAGTTTTCGGATGTCATCACCGGAGATGTCAAACCAATCTGTCCTACGTATATTTGGTTGTAATCCGAATGAAAGCTCCATCTCAGTTTTTGAAAGATATTCAGCAGCAATCCGAATGAGTGTGTAATCTCCTGGTTTTTCAAAAGTATTTGGAAGCAGTCCGGATGAGAATGAGTTTTCTCTTTTGAAAGATACTCGGAGGCAATCCAAATGAGAGTAAAGTTTCTGATATTTTGGAAGGTATTTGAAGGCAGTCTTCCAAACAGCTAAAAATATTTTAGACATAGGAGAAATAAAGTTTTTAAGGAATATGACGTAACAATCGATGATTATGTGATATAAATTGTATATAAAAATATTAAGATTTTCATCAAAGTATAAAATATTTCTGAAAATATTAGACTGCGGGAAAATTGTCCCTTTCATTAATGAAAAAAATTCATACACATTAATTACTTTTTCAAAGGATTTTTTTTTTATTTCTCAGATTAGGGAGTTGAGTTATCTAGTTCCCCAATGTATATTACCGGTACTATTTTTGAAATAGAGAAATATCGAAATCTTTCTAAAACATAACAGCAATTTTTGTGTTTAAGATTATGAGCCCACAATGCTTTAATTTTATTTTAATTGTTCAAATATTAAAATATTGAGTGTATCATTACATAACACATTTTTTTTTAATTAAATACGTGGATTTCGAGAAAAGTGTCTCGTCACAAATTATAAAGCTTTATCAAATTCTCGAAACATGGAGGTTTTAGGCAATATTCCTTTGGAATATTTAACACATGTAAAAATTTTAAGACCATAAAAATTTGAAGTCTATTTGAAAATTTGGTCGCAAAGAAATACATCACGAGAAAAGCCTTGATCCTTAAAACCATAACTTAGATTATTGGTGTAGCTTTGGTTGGGTGTCGAAAATTCAGATAAATAAAGAATTAGTAGTACTTACCTTGCTTTAAAACATTTCTTTTTTCGTTAGATAAAAAAGGCAGCATTTTATTTAGTATATTACTCAATTCTTTTAGATACAGGGTCTGTCCAGAAAGTAATGAGATTAATTCCATAAAATTCGTTTATTTGAAAATAATTTTACAGACACTTAATATTCTTCAAAATAGCCTCCTCCTGCATTAATACACCATTGCCAACGACTCTGCCACCCATTGATACCCGGCTGGAAGTCTTCAACTGGAATGCTGTGCAGAACGTACGTTACGTTTCTCTGCAAGTTCTCCAGATTGTTAAAACGATGACCTTTTAAGCTGGATTTTAACCGAAGGAATATAAAAAAGTCCAGCAGTGACAGTCGGGGCTGTACAGGAGTTGGGGCAGCGTTGCGACGTTTTGTTTTGCCAGGAACTTAATCATTTTGAAGGATGTGTGGACCGGCGCATTATCGTGGTGCAGAATCCAATTTTTTGTTAGCTCCGGACGGACGCGCGTGATTCGATTCCTCAACATTTTGTAAGTCCCAACTTCTCCGCAATCATCCAGACACTCATCCGACGATCAGATTCCAAAAGCGCTTTAATTTTAGCCACAGTGTCTAAATTTCTAGAACTTGGTGGACGCCCAACGCGTTGTTCGTCATCGACGTCCTCTCTTCCGTCTATGAAGTCTTTGTGCCACCTAAACACTTGACCCTTGGACAAAGAATCCTTCCCGTAGGCTTCTTATAATATGACAAGCGTCACAGTAGCGATTCGTTTAGTTTTACAGAAAACTTTACGTCGTATCGCTGCTCGACACTCCGCTGCATTCTGAAAACCTAACGCCACTTTCAGACACGTGTTTGTTTCACGAGCGATCGCAGCGCTGCAAAGGCTCAAGGCCAACTGACTTCCGCCAGACTCTGTACCTGTCAGCCCTCACCACCCGTACCACCCGCAAATTTCGCTCCTTTGGCCTTCTGCTTGGTGAGTAAAATTCAGTCTCGTTACTTTCTGGACAGACCCTGTATTTTTGCATTATATCAGCTGTCACGAGTTTGAGAGCTTTGTACTTTTCCTTATTCTAGATAGATACTCATAGGTATTAAGTTTTTATGTTATCAAGTTGTATGGCTGTATATAAGTTTAGGGCAAATACTTATATACAGCCTGTTTATTTCTGACATGCCTTCAATTTATAACATTTTGTCATCTTTAAGCACAGGTTTCTCGGAGGAAAGAAGTTCATCTATTACTGAATTGTCTGATGTCCAAATTTACAGAAATCTTTAGCTATCGTGTAAACAGATCGTATTCGTTTGTATTCCCAGTGATTTTTCTTAAAAGTTCATCATAATTTTTCGTGATTTCAACAGGAAAGAAAGATTTCTGTTATGCACTAAAAATTGGTATGGTTTTAAGGCGGCTACTCAGGATTCTTGTTAATTATGGGCAACAACTTTGGAGATTCTACCATATTTATGAAGACTTAAACATGTAAAACACCAGGGCAGTTAAATCAACATCCTAAGTGATACGGCTTCCCGTCCTTAGTGGTCGATAGACATATGTGGTCAAGGTCACTCTAGGTAAAAAATAAAATAAACAGACAAATGTTTTGCCGACAAGACACTTATAACAACGATTTTTGTTTTAATTTGGTGGATGGATGAAGAAAAAATGGCGTATTTATCAATTGAATAGCAAAGCCTCGCAATTTATCAGAAAATCTATACGCGAAACCCTAAAATTAGAAAAGAAATTAAAAAACGTTTAACCTTTGTTTTCATTTGTTTTAGCATTACGTTTGGCAGCATACTATTCTGACATAGCCAGGAGACGACTGATTGGTTAGGGCGCCAGCATTCGGTTTCGAGCCTCTGGGTTCAAGTTACTGGGTTAAAGTTACTCTGGGTCACTGTTAGCATGGATGTTTGTAGCTGTCCGAAATCGGCTTTAAACAGTAGGTCCCGGTCTAATTAGATCTTGTGTAGCGAAAATCGACCGTAACTCAACCAACCATTATATACATCTGATAAAATATGATATACATCTTGCTTCCTTAAATAAAATTTATTACTTCAAGTTTATGGATAAGCAGCAATGCTTAGTAACGTTATTCTACTACTACTACTGAGAAATTTCCATTTCTTTGGTGAAATAACATTCATTAACAACATTATTTAAACTTTTACAGCACTTTAGTTTATTTAAAATTTCTAATTACATTTGCTTAAATATATAATCATTAATTAAATGTTTAAAAGAAATCTCACAATTAAAATACATCAAGATCTCCAAAATTCCTGCATTATAAACTAGAAAGACTCAAGAATACTTTCTCATAAACCAAATTATGAAAATAAACAGTTCATAAACCATTTTAATAATTCCAGTTGTTAAAAACTTTCCTTAAGTTAAAATATTTGATTTTTTGTCCTTTGAACTAGAATTGTCTAAAAGCTTTTTGGACAGTACGTACTCCCTGAATAATTATCTATAGAAATAATATCCTAAGTCTAAATGACTTATTCCAATTGAGCTACAATTTAACAACTGTCTCTTGATAAACAGTTTTAGTCTAATGGTATTGGTACGCAATTTTACTCAGATAAAACTATGTGAGCCGAAGTCTACGAACTGCAGTAAGCTAATCAAATCAATAAACTAAAAGTATGTTTGAGACATTAGTTACATTAGTGAAATTTATTGTTACGAAGGAATAGAAACATCACATGAGTAATTAAGAAACTTGAAAAATACAGTAATTTCTCACGTCAAACTTTCAAAAGTATCGGTAATGAGTGTTAAGTGTATTTTACTTAACATATTCTCAACTCGTTCATACGGAACGAATCCTCATTTAGAGGAAAAGATACAGGCTTGGGATTCATTACGCCCTAATTCTTTGTTATCCCGGTTCAAGCAAGCAAAATCATTAGTTGTTTACATTAAAAATCATCAGTTTACATTTCCTGCCTCACAAATGATGTTAATGCCTAACTTCTGGAAGTTTCTGTGCCGTGATACAAGGAGAGCGTGATTTTTTCTCCAGTAAAAAGTCACTTTAGAAAGGGGGAAAAGCACAAGGTAATTCATTAATATGAAGTAATTGAATTTCTTGATGATTTGTTTGAGATCGGCGCAAAACTGCCGTGCTACTTTTGTATTTTAATTTACGACTTCCAGCAAATGTACTTGGTGAGCACACGAGAGTTTCTCGATGTTGTATCTCAACTTCAGCATCTGTGTTTCTTTTGTCTTCTGGAGATATTATGTAATTTACCAATACACCCGGGAAAAATTAACAGATAAAGAAAAATTCTTTTCGAAAAGTTTTCGCGCCGTAATTAGAGAATGTGATTTCTCATCTTGAAAAGTATTGTGAATTAACAATTTACGAAAAGTCTGCGAAATGTTTACCGTAAAATGTTCTCCTTGAACGAAAGTGGCATTTCATATATACAAAAATATGATGGTCTTCCGTTAACCAGCAATAGATTATTTGCGAATTGTAAATCGATTTCATTTCTTAGCAGTGAGGATAACGACAAACAAAAAATAAGAGTGTAAAAAGACACTTAAAATTTGATTTGGTGATATATAATTACAAGATAAAAATAATTTTTATATACCATGTTTTTAAATTTTCTGTTCAATCATAGAAACTTGACAATTCTATGTATTAATAAATACTTTTTTAAAATTTTTTGATGAATTATCCCATCAACTTGAAAGAAAAGGAAGTTAATTGGAAGTTAACTTGCATTTGATTTGTTTGACTTGCTGCATTTGACTAGTTCCCTTTCCGGCTAATAGATGGCTGCACCAGTCTACAAAACAAAATTAACTGAAAATAACTGAAAATTAATTTAATTCTGGTTAAAGATGGCTGAAAGCATTAAAAAATGCATTGCCATCCTGTTCTGAGCTATTCTAAAAGTTTCAAATGTCTAGCTAGTCGGGAAGTTAGTTAAAAATCGATTGCAAGATTTGTACTAGACAAACACACACACAAACACACAAGAGAGCAAGTTAATAAAAAAGGTAAAAAATAGCATTATTTTCATATAAATTAATTTAAAAGAAATATAAATGATTTTGAAGATTATATTGTCTCAGTAATCCCTAATTTGGTATTTTCACGGAGAGTGGCAATCTGACAGAGTCTGCAGTTGTCTGGCATGGAGTGTGTTCATGAATCAGCAAGACTTAAGTTAAAGATATAAAGTTTATTCAGAACCTCAATAAGCACTAAAAATATTAAAAGCAATAAGTTTAGAACATTTGTATAACCAAAATAATCTCACACAAAGACTTCTAACATACGAATCTCACTAGCTCGTGAGTCCGACTGTGTGTGCTGCTAGGGGGCACCTTTGCTCTAATTCGAGCGGTATTTATACAAGCAAGTAAGATAACATTAACATAGATTTGCATAAAATACACTGGAGAGGAAAAATAATAAACCATGGGGAAAATAAATGAAAAACCCCATTTCTCAGATGTATGACTTCAAAGTTGCCGTAAAGCCATTAGCTGTTAGGTAACAAGCGCTACGTCAGTCTAAAACTATACGATGAATGATGGAAAGTAATACAAGTTAACTAAATCTTATAAACTAAAGTTTAGATAGCACTTTTAGGGTTCATTTGTCTAACAAGTATTTTAGATCAAGTAGTGCATAAAATGACAATTTATTTCAGAGAGTACTTGCTGTGTAGATGATATCTCATGTGTTAGAATCACATAGTATGAGGTAAAAAACGTTGAAGTGAATTAGGATTCATTTTACTTTAAGTAGGCTACGAGAATTTAATTACAACCATGAGCTTATATGTTGTGTCTCATCGATATGACACCTATTTTTGGTACTTCGGTTATACTTAAAGTTACCCAATAAGTGCAGGACCGTGGGTTGCCCCAATTGGTCGGCAGATCTGTAATGTCCGTTCGGCGCCCAGGCCCATATACCGAACGGCGGAAATCAACCTTCGGCTGAGCATACAGGCTCTTGCTACACTATCCTGTCTCCAGTTTCATACTTGTCGAGTGGACCGACAGTCCGGGACTACGTAATTTTATGCATTACCCAGTAAGAGAAGGTTCAGATTCTTAAACACTTCTTCACCTCTAAAATGTTCCAATTTGATGTATCACTGTCCACAATTATTTTAATTTGTTAATTTTGTTGCGTTTTAGCTACTGCTGTGTAGAATAGAATCAGCCATTTTTTAACATAGGATTACGTTCCTCAATAACGGTCGTGCGGGAAGCAAAATTTCAGCGTATTCGTGAGTTATAATTTTGGCAGCGTGCCAAACCCAGTAGCAGGTAAACAGAAAAGTACCAAAATGCGCCAAAAAAAGGGTAAGCAACGATCAGTAATCCTACGTTAATAAGCCGCGGTAGTTTCGTTAGAAGAGACTACCTGAAATATTTTTTAAATCAGCTGGAACCCGTATTTAAACCCACAAATTTTCTTTCAAATGATCTGAAAGAACATTTGATGGTAAACTAAGGAATCACTTATCATGCTGATCTAATGTTATTCCCTATAACTTATCCTGATGATCTTCCTTGATTCATAGGGATATATCTTGAAACGTTTCTGAGCTGAAGTGCTTTGCAGCATGAGACGGTTTTAGTTGCGCTGTATACAATGAGTTGAAGTCTTGGCTTATGGTATATTATGACACAGAAGTACTGATAGAAGAAAATAAAATGCATCATTTATGTTTCCTCCGTGTAACTCGTATTCATTCAGTCAAAAACAACTAAATTTTGTACGTAATACAGTACCGTCAAGTTTAAAATATTAACTAGTCCTTTCTTTCTATAATAATAAAGCCGCATTTCTAACCCTAGTGAATTTTGCAGGATCTGCACACATAAGTCCTTTTAAAGAGAATTTTTTTCCTGATACCCTGTTTTTCAAATCATTACAATTTTGGGAAATCAAAATGGAGAGAAGGCGATCCTTGTAAAACATTTTTTACTGGTATGTGTTACAATCAGTTACAATTAACAGCTAAACTTTTCTTTTTCATGTTGTAATACGCAAACACTATAAATCTCACGAGTTAAGTCGAATTATATTTTTATATTAATTCCCCATCGTCTTCATACCTTAAAACAGTCTTTCGATTGCTTTCTATAATAAATATTTTATTAAAGAAGTAGTTCTTTCTTTCAAGCGTACATATTCATAAACACGTTAAGTAGTAATCCGAAGTTCTTTTTTCGAGCCCTCTTTTTTTTTGCTCGATTCTACCGGGATATTCCGTGACATAATGTTCCGACGCTGCATTATTTTTCCACTAAATTTCCTTATAAAAGCTCTTTAAATCGAATAACACTGCTCATTAAGCTATAACACCTAAATCAGCTTTTGTTGAGAAATACAGCTAATTCTCTCCCTCCATAGTTCGGCGGAACGGAATATGCCAAACTAAACAAGGACATTATATCATTCATTCTCATTAAGAGACAATATGCAAAGTATCTTCCATCCGCGTTTAATCTCGAAGCTTATCAGATTTTCGCCGACGGTCGATCTAGTTCGAACAATGGTTATTTCGCGAATATAGAATGGACTGCTTCAATTAATCATTCCCTTAATTATGTTTTATCATTTCCAGGAGGGGAATATCTCGGTGAGACAACGACCATGGTAATGCATAAAAAGGCGGTTATTCTCCGATGTTTACATAAACTCTTGAATAAAAGCGAGACAAAATAATGAGACTTAATAAGTTTTAATTTTTGAATGGCTTTGAAATATAAATGATAAATATTTTTTTACCTGGAAGATATGGCATAATCTTTCATCTATTTTCTACTTTCTCTTATCTTCATCGTATTTAAACGAACCCTTTATTTTTGCCTTGATCAGCAAATTGGGGTAAAGTGATTATTTTAAAAAACAAAAATGATTTTACGTATCGAGCCTGAAATAAAAATTATACAAAATTAGTTCTAGAGGCTTTTCTTAGAATTTTTCATTTCGTCCAATTCGGGCGATATGCTTGTTAATTCTTTTTAGTCTTTATATATGGTTTAAGTAAACATTAAATATATACACATTACACATTGCACATACCTAGGAAAGTAAGACAAGGAAAGTAAGACATTAAATTTATACTTAAAAAGACAGTGTTAAAAATACGTCAGTGTAAACATTATATAACCATATTAGAAATATTTTCTCTCATTTCGTACGGAATAATGCAAAGTATCAATTACTAACGCTTCTTCAGAACAGTGGGAACAGCAATAGCCATATATTGAAGTAACAAGGACACACAATTCCTTGATATCCGACATAAAAAATATAAGATTGCAACTGGTTTCGAACTAATCAATAGTTCTTCAACAGAAAGTGGGGCATTAGGAGTGATTATCCTAAAACCCAAAAGGTCAATAATACAATACACAAAGGAAACCGCACCTTACACTGTAAAAATGAAATGCTGTTTCAGGGTGTAATGTTTCTGGGTACCCAATTTACCTGTTTTGGGTATCACATATTTGCATCTTAAACATGCTTTCGTACCCTTTTAGTTTACCTCCATTTTTGTAATATGCCTAAAACAGCAAGCGTGCGCTGATACTAAATAATCCAGACAGTTTATAAGGACATATATATATATATATATATATATATATATATATATATATATATATATATATATATATATATATATATATATATATATATATATTGAAAAAATTCAAAATGTATTATAACCAAGAATTCAATAATCGGGCTTCGAGCGTTATACTTTTATTCGTTCAAGAGTAACTGACACTACAAATACACGATTCGCACAGACTGCGAAGTAGCCAGGTGGCGCTACCAGTACGCCAATACAATATATCTCGTTTTAATTTGAAACAAACACACACACACACACACACACATATATATATATATAGATAGATATAGATATAGATATAGATATAGATACCGGTGTCTCAAAAATGACCGACGATTTGAAAAATCAATTACAGAAAAGCGGAAGGCGATAAAAAATGCACCCTTTGCTGCATTTTGCTTAGGTAACCAAGGAATTTATTCTCATCAATTTTCAAAATTAGTTACAAAGTTCGTCAACAGATGGCACTGCTGACTGGGAAAACTATAAAACCATGTTCTCAAAATAACCATCGTTTGCAGCAACAACGTGGCGCAGTCTGAATTCAAAATTCGCAGACGCTCGTGCAAGCATTTCAGTTTGAATGTTCTGACAAGCAACAGAGATGTATTGTTCCAGTTTATCTATAGTTTGTGGATTGTGACGATACACCTGATCTTTCAAGTACCCCCAAAGAAAACAATCGCATGACGTCAGATCTGGTGAATAGGGAGGCCAATCCATGCCACTTTGCGTATGCTTCTTGCTTTGAAAACATTGTTTTATTTTTTTCCCAGTCAGCAGCGCCATCTGTTGAAGAACTTTGAAAATAATTTTGAAAATTGGTGAGAATAAATTCCCTGGTTACCTAAGCAGAATGCAGCATTTCTATCACCATCAGTTTTTTTAAATTGATTTTTCAAATCGTCGGTCAATTTTGTGACACCCGGTATACACACACACACACACACACACACACACACACACACACACATATATATATTGCGAAAATGGAACTTTAACTAGAAGGGTGCGAAAACATGTTTAAGATACAAATGTGGGATACCCAAAACAGGTAAATTCGCTACTCTTTAAAAATTTATCCTGAAACATGATTTCATTTTTACAGTGTATGTCCCTGAGCCAGATGAGGAGTTTTTGATTAGTTCGAAGCTAGTTTCCATCCTTTCATCTTTTATTCTGAATATTAAAAAGCTGTGCGTTAATATCATGCATTTCCCACAAGTCTCTTGTAAGTTATACACTGCTGGCCACCCAAATTGCAACACCAAGAAAGACAAGAGATATCACAACAAAATTTATTTTGTAGATAACATGTTGACGAAGTATAGACTTCTGTGAAGTGTGGTTCCTGCCAAAATCAGTAGCCAGAGTAGCCGCCATTGTTGGAGTTCACCGCTGCCACACGCCTCGGCATTGATTCAAAGAGACTTTGGATGAGTTCTTGGGGTACAGCAGACCAAGCAGCTTCCACACGTTGCCAAAGTTGATCTGCTGTGGCAGCTGGGGATGGAATCTGGGTCAATCGTAGAGCAACCATGAACCACATGTTTTCTATCGGCGAATGATCCGGAGAGCGAGGCGGCCAGGGAAGCAATTCAATCTAACGATTGACGAAGAACCGTTGGACAATGCGTGCCACGTGTGGTCGCGCATTATCCTGTTGAAATATGGCTGTGGGCAAGCCCTGAAGGTAAGGAAGGACAACTGGCTCCAACACCTCGGAGATGTAGCGATGGCTGTTTAAAGTATCGGCAATGCGTACTAGAGGTGTGCGAGAGTGATATCCAATACCGCCCCATACCATAATACCCGGTGCAGGACCAGTGTGGCGATGCATAACGCAGCTGTTCAGCATCCTCTCTTCACGGTGTCTCCAGACTCGAATGCGACCATCGTGGTGTTGCAGGCAGAAGTGTGACTCGTCAGTAAAGACAATTTCATTCCATTCTGCCGTCCACATCCTTCTGTCATCGCACCATTGGCGGCGGAGACGTCTGTGGTTCTGCGTCAAGGGTAGACAAAGCGATGGACGTCTTGCGGACAGACCACTCTGCTGTAAACGGCGTCGAATGGTACGCGCAGACACTGGATGATGCGTTACAGACTGCATGTGCAGTGCTATGGTTCGTGATGTGACTGAGCGATCCGTCACTGCCATGCGCACAATTTGCCTGTCATCACGTGAAGTGGTGCGCTGAGGAGGATGCGATCGAACACGCCGGTCCGTCGTACCCTCCTGCATCCAACGATCACATATCCGCATTGCAGTTGTTTGGTTTTGTCCAACACGACTACCGATTTCCCTGAAAGATAATCCACAATCTCGGTAGGCCACTATCCTTCCTCTGTCGAACTCGGATGCTTGATCAAAAGATGATCGCTGTTTTCGACAAGGCATAATTGATCGTTTTTTTAAAAAAACCACAAGAAAAACACAATTGCCGAACTTGAAATCGTCAAAATCTCCAAGCCTTAAATAATGCTTTGTAGTGGTGCCACAGGCGCGCGTGATGTGCGTCTGCGGTGAAATTCTAATCATTTGCATATCTCACCTCCGCTAATGCATGTTGTAAATTTCATGTTATTTGCATGTTTCCTTCAGAGTGTTGCATTTACAGTGGCCAGCAGTGTATATTAAAGTACTTATATTAAAATTATTTTATAGATAATTTTTATAGTGTTAAGGTTTTTTGGATAAAAACCTTTTAATTTTATTCAACTTGATTTATTTATTTTTGTTCCCTCTTTCTTTGGAAAACCTTAATGGAAAACCTTTTTCACACGATTGTCGAAACGATTTTAACAACATTTGCATCTTTTATCCCATTTTCGCTTAAGCCGAGTAAAGAAAAACAATTATGGGGGAGACAGACTGAAATTAGAAAGTACTTCTAGTGGACAGTTCAATTAAACCTATCTCAATCAGATAATATGATGTCAACAAAGAAAGTTTCAAAATTAAATGGAAACCTTTCTCTGGAAATTTTGTCATTTATTTTAGTATCATTATTTCTGTTTCAAAAAAAAAAAAAAACTTCACTTGTTTCTTGAGTGAGAAGCGGCAAAAGAGAATGAACTTTTGCAGAAGTATCTGTAAAGAATATATAGCCTCCAAGAATTAAATACCCGCAGTAGATATGACTAGTAATTCAATGAGAATAATACGGTATCATTTATGATAAATGACTGTTATTCATTCTATAAATTCAGAAAAAAAGCCAGAACGCAGAAAAATGTGATAAAATAATTTGAATTGTGAAATGTTTCCAGCTACTATATTCTTATTCGTATGTCATGTTGTGCTTATAATTTACCCGATAGAAATTTTAATATCAAAAGAAAAATCATCTTAAATTACCTTTAAATATCTCATAGTCAACCTAATGTTGTGATTCAAAATCTCGAATTTTTTTTATTTATATGTAAATTACTACTATCAAGTGTAATATATAATGTAATATATACAGAGGCTGTTCGTACATTTTTTAGACGATTTTGGTAAGCGGTAATAAAAAATCGTTTGCTGCAAAAGAAATAATTGCAATTGTACTATGTTTTTAAAAGTCAAAATTATCGTCTACGGCTTGAAAGTTTTGTTTTCACTCAAAATGGCGTTTTTAACAAAGCAGTGGTTCGAAGGCTACATTTATGCTCTTTCCGAAGAGAAATATGCATACTCCGTTATCCAAAAACGATGTGAGAGTCATGGCTTTGTGATATCTAAAGCGTCGATAGGTAATATCGTCAACAAAAAAGGAAAAAAAAACGTCAAATTTGAGCCTCAAGTGGGCCAAAAATTCCAAACAAGTATCCAAGGAAAAAACGGACATCTTTGACTATTGCAAAGGTACGTTGTTTAATGTTAAAATAAAATCCCCCTAGTCAAAGGACAGTTGCAAAATCATTAGAATGCTCGGTGTCCACTGTAAACAAAATGATAAACGTTGATTTAAATCTTAAGAAAGCGAAAAAAACGCAATGTGCATGGTCTTCTTCCAAATCATATCGCTGAACGCAGGACACGCTGCAGAATTCTATATGAGAAACACTTATCCAAAGAAAAATGGAAAACAATTGTCACAATAGATGAATCATGGGTGTATTTAAACGATTGCAACAAAAAAAGAGCCATTTATTATCATAAAAGGGGAGAAAAAAATTTAAGTACATGGTTCAAAGAATCGAAAGAAAGTTTTTCTAAGGGATTCATGATTGTTGCTGGTTTTTCTTATAATGGCAAGTTAAAAATAAAGAGAGTGGAAAAAATGTCAAGATTAACTCCAAATACTATCAGGAACATATTTTATCGCCAATTTTTCTGAATGAAATACCATCGATTTACCCACAGTGCCATCAATCTGTGAGACTTCATCAGGACAAAGCTAGCAGTCACACATCAAAATCCACTGTAAATTTCCTAAAAGAAATGGAACAAAAAACTGGTATCAAGGCTATACCCTTCACTTATATCCCTACAAAATCTCCCGATGTATCACCTATGGATTTTTGTGCTTTCGGACTTTTAAAATCTGCATTATCCAAACGTCGTCCCAAAACCCTTACAGGACTCTGAAAGCTGTTCAGGAGGAATGGGATAGAATCTCTCTTCTGACACTTCAAAAGGCATTATTATCCTGGAAATTGCGGTGTCGAAAGATAGGGGAAAGAATAAGGGATGTCAAATAGAACATTTAAAACACAAGAATTTTATGTAATTTTGTTTTGTGAGTACAATATACATCGTCTAAAAAATGCGTGAACAGCCTCTGTATATATATATATATATATATATATATATATATATATAGAAAGAGTGTGTGTGTATTATATATTTGTGTGTGTAAACCTAGGTAATCTCATTACATGTAAAAGTTACAAACTTATGTATTCACACCATATGCAAATTTGCAATAACGCTAGTCCTTACAGTGATATACGCCAAAATTTCTACTTTTAGAAAACAACTACTTCTGTCCCAGTGCTTATAATACGTTAACAAATTTTTTATTCCTTTATTTACAATGGGCCCTTTCGATAAGAAATTTGTTTAATTAGGGAATTGGGTTGCAATTTTCGTTCATATTATGCACAGGTATAACAAAGAATTATATCATTGTATTAAGCAGTTTTTACACCATCATTTCAAAGTGAATGACTGTTTGTCATGAATGTCTTAAAAGCGAGTACTCACGTTAAATATTGAGTGAGTAATTAGGTTAATAATTTTTACACAGGTCCAACTTTGACGTTTATACGAGTAATAAGCAACAAGGGAAATTTCTAAACGATGTAATAATTAACTGTATAATTTTTTCGGGTATTGATGCATTTAAGAATGAAAAGTGATCATACAGTTTCAATCTATCAATGATATATTTCCCCGCTTCAGAAATATATAAATGAAACATCTAGAACATTATAGAACGTTAGAGTTTTTCTCGTGCCCTTCCAGTGTTTCTAAAGAATTATTTTCTATTTACTTATAAACAATATTTTCTCTTGAAAACAATTTTATTTTACAACTTTGGAATATTTTTACAATACTAGATTTTTTTTTTGTTTCCTAGTTAATATATTAAATTTACCCTTAAAGATTTTTTGAATCAGACAAACAAAGAATTATTACAATTTTTTTTACAATTGCACATGAAGTCATAAAATTATTACTTAAAAAATTTATTAAATAATAAACATCATTTCATGTAATTTAAGATCCTTAATAGGCTTTTGCTTGTTTATATATATTTACATTACCTTACTTCTAACTATAATCCTTCAATTAAAATGACGATTTGTCTTATTCCTTCGAGGCAATTACTTTTTTTTTTGGCTTCAAAAGGTTTCATCCGATTTTGCAATTAATATCGATACATACGATAGAGTCGCCATTCTCATCTTTTAACTCCCATCGAACGATGACAGGTATAGTAGGGTAATAATTTTTTACCTCTATTTGGTTTACGTAAGTGCCGTTGAGACCAGATTTGAATGGACATGCTATTCCGGATTTACAAGCATTGGGTTGTTTTAAAGATAATGGATATCCAATTCCGAACATAATAATACCGTGCACCTCTGCCCGCAACTTCCTGAAATCTTTCCTACTGTTGAAGCCGATTTGAATTGTTACATTCGTACCTCTCTTTAATATGCACAAATCTTCATGATCATAACAGCCAGTGACACTGACGAAATTGATGTCACTGTAAGAAGAATCGCACTGTTCCTGATAAGTTGGAAGCATTGTAACCGGCAGAACAAACAAAAAAGCTGAGAGCACTAAATGAATCATCTCGGATTGTGCGGAACTCTGGCCTACAGCACCTTCCACACAGCTTTCACACCGAGAGGCTGAGATCTGAGCCACTACACTTAGAAATGAAATAAGGCTTACCTGTCAGATGTTTATACAGATGTGTGTGTAAGTGTACTTCGTGTATCGCTAAGCTGTGTAACACGAAGCTATATTAAAACCTCACAAGATGAGAATAACACTGAGAGCGAATTGAAAACTCAGAAGCGGTTGGAATTGTACTCAACATATTTTGGCACAGTTTACCGACGGATGTCATAATGCGAAGGAGTTTCTGAATAACTTTTTTTTTAAACCATATATTTAGCAGTAAAGACAAAATAACCATTAACAATCTGCCGTTGGCTCTGTACTGTTGAAACAAAAGGATAAAAAGGATTATGTGTTTATAGAGATATTTTATCTGAAATCCATCTCCTTATATTTTTTTTTTCATGACTACATGAAACATAATTATCTCTTTAAAATGTTGCATTTCACTTCAAAATCTTGAGTTCATGTATCTGTTTGAATATAATTTTAAATATGTACATTCGTCTGCACACGAAAAGAAAAATTATTCATTTTGTAGCTCAGAAATTTCCCCTCTTTAAGGACTAAAAAGTTGCTTCAAAATTTGCACATAAAATTATCTATAGATGTGCATATCTCTATAGTTAACTCATGCCTTTTATATGACTTACTAGTATAAAGTCATATTATATATATATACAGTAAAGAATCAGTATCTGCTTGATTAAGTTTCTTTTTATTTAATAACCATTGATACAACGATTAAACTTTAGAGCAATAATGTTATGAAACCTAGGCAAAAAATATTTAATGACTGTTACTTTATTCGTAAAAGGTTCAATTTATTTAATTAATAAAAACATAATGTTAAATCGAGCACTAAACGAAGTAGATATGGATATGAATTATTTATCGCCTATTATATTGACACAACTATCGTTTGTATAGCATCGCTTTACTTACAGACCATACTGTAATCCACATCTTACTCTACAATTAAATGGCAAAATACAAGGTGCACCCATAAAGTAACCGGACAATTTTTTATAAATAAGAAAAATATTACTCACCTTCAAATAAATTTATGTCCTTCAAAATAATCGCCAAAGGAGTCTATACAATTTTTCCAACGTTTCTTCAAGTCATCGAAACACTGTTTGTAGGCGTTGGAACTGACCGTTCGCTAAATAAGCGTAACATTGGATTTAATATCCGAGACGTTTTCAAATCTCTGTCCTTTCTTAAGCTCCGGAAAAAGGAAAAAAATCAGCTGGTGATAAGTCGGGACAATATGGTGGGGGATTTATCACTGTAATTGAATGCTTAGCAAGATATTGTTGTACAGAACTTGCTGTACGAGGCCTAGCATTATCGTGTAAAAGAAACCATTGCCCAGAATCAAACAGTTTCTTCCTAACTCGCCTTATTCTGTTTCTTATTCGAAAAAGCACCTCCTCGTAAAAATACTGATTAATTGTTTGATTTTTAGGAACAAATTCGTGGTGAATAAGTCCTTTGTAAACAAAAAAGACAAAATCCTTGAAAGGACAGAGATTTGAAAACGTCAAGGATAGTAAATCAAATGTTACGCGTATTTTGCGTACGGTTAGATACAACGCCTATAAACAGTGTTTTGATGACTTAAAGAAACGTTGGAAAAATTGTATGGACTCCTTTGGCGATTATTTTGAAGGAGATAAATTTATTTGAAGGTGAGTAATATTTTTCTTATTTATAAAAAATTGTCTGGTTACTTTATGGGCGCACCTTGTATGTTAACAGCAAAACAAACTAGCCTTCTACCTCCCCTGACTCATGCCAACCAAGTAAAAATAATTTCAGAGTATACTATGTAAACCGATATTGTAAAATTTGTAACTAATCCAATAGTTGGAGCAGGTAATGGCAGCATGATTTAAGATTTTTTTATTATTTTATTAGAAATATAGTTTTTAGCTAAAAATACATTTCTTTTATTACAGTTATTTTTAATAATAGTTAACTAATATAATTATCAATTATTAGCAATTAATATATTTTAATATGTCTGTTAAAAGACGCCTTAAGGCATAAAAAATGTTATCGTTCATAGTTTAATTTTTGTGGATTTTATTTTCGCATCTGCCCTTTTTTAGTAAAAGAAGGCTTAAATAATCTTTTCAATGTAACTATGAGTAATTATGTTTAAATTTCTTTTGAAAAATCATTAATTGTTTGGCAATGTATCAAATTTTTATAGAAAGTTTTATTAATTATATATACATGTACGTAGAATATAAATGTAGCTTTTATCCCGCCGACAGTTACCTCTTTGTTCCGTCAGGGTTGCATAATTTTGAATTAACTTTTACCTTACGGGGTGAGATAACATGTATCCCAAGAATACGGGCCTAAGAATGAAATATATATATATATATATATATATATATATATATATATATATATATATATATATATATATATATATATAACCCCCTTAATGGCTATCCTTACAAAGGGGTAATGAAATTTCCCGTTCTAAAGATGTAATCGGAAAAATGAGCCCCGTAAGCTAAAAGTAAAGTGAAGAATTCATCACAAAGTATGCAACACATTGCCTTGTTTGTACGGGTAATGTGTTATCAAAACTATATATTTTTAAATTAAAATAATAGCACAGCTAAGGAACAATTAGATTTCATTCACTGTGCTTTCACTGTTTCCAAGAATCAACCTTCTGTTATACCATCTGTTATTATAGTTCAAGTCCACCAATGCTTAGAAAACCAGTCAACCTACAATTTTCAGTATACATTCATAGTACTTGTATGAGTAATTGTGAACATATTCGTAATTGAGTGCGTAAAATTTCAAACCTTTAAGACCTGCTTAAACATATATTCTATTCAGTGGAAAGTTTCTAATGTGGCTTCAACTCTCGAAACTTCCGATTGGTTGGACAGTAACGATAAATGTTTGTACCATAGAGATTTGTTCGTTCTAATCTCAAAGCCCTTCCGATACGTGATAATTGAAATTATCAAAATTTATCAGGGCGTGTTTTGAGGTTTAAATGAACATGAAAGTTTCTGATTTTTTCTTGAAAGCACATAATGAGAACATTTTACCAAATGCAGTCTGGAAACGAGTATTGATTACGAAACTTACAAACAACGAACTCAAAATTATCGGTCAACCCAGGAGTGTTTTTCTTAAAATACTGATATCCTGCATTGAGCAACGATTTTACGTAAAATATATTTAATTTTCAATTAATCGTTATTATGATTCCTTTAAATGGATGAAATGAATAAAAAATGGTTCTAAATTTATATGACTGTATGAATATACGAACACACTCCGTTTGTACACATAACTACATCATGTCAAACATTTTTTAATTTAACGCTTTAAATTTTTTTTTGCTAAACTCATGAAATGGTAATAAAATAAGATCATATAATTAGGTATAAGATATATTAGGTGTCATTGGGTAAAACTTAATTTGAGAAAAAAAATATTTATTTCATGTGCTTAAAACATATGATCATTTTTTAAATTGATTTATTTTTTAGTGAAAAAATCATGCTTTGTTAAAACAAAATAGATCTGAAGAGAATATTAAACTTTATCACTAAAATTATATAGTGTGAATATCCTGAAATGTGGAAGAACAAAAATGTATGTTAAATTATCAAGTTATTAGGAACTAGTAATGCACCTATAAATGTTTAAGTGCCGTATAAACTACGTTTCCATGTCATCAATACAAAATATTTGTTGTGCATATTAGTAGACGATTATAAATATTTCACTGATCATAGTTTTGAAAAGCAATTTTATATACTTCTTTTAGAAATTATATGTTTAAATATGTTACTGTGTCTACACACGCTCTAGATAACACAAATAAGAATTTATAATTTAAACACAGACTAAAATGTTTTTATTTTGAATTATTTGTTTAATTTACCTTTTTTGACAATAAAATGGGAATTAACATAATTTTATATTTAATAATAAAATCCATTTGATTTTTTATTTTCAATATTTTTAAATACATTACAGATTATATAATTCTTTTATTTCAATGTGCACAAGTATAAAAATGAAAATCATAGTTTAAAACAAACTTTCTCGTCTCGTAAAATTTCATAATTAAAATTAATTTAAAATCTATTTACTTAATAAAGATTTATTGACTACCTAATGTGTCATTATCTATAAAAATTGAAAAAACATAACTCCCGTAATTATTAGTTTAACTAAATAGAATTTAAACTTTCTAAATATGTTAGATTTAATATACCAGTTTTTGAAATAGTGCTTAGGATAAGTTATTTCTGAATTTGATTAAATAAATTGTTTATCACATGAATAAAATTTTAAAAATACCTTTTATTCCAACAAGAACTTTCAATGTTTTCACCCATCTGTCATTATTTTTTTCATGTAATTAAATATTAATATCCATTTAATACTCACGTAAATATTCAATAACATTGCATATCCATGAATGTAAAGATTCATAGGTGAATAATAAATTTGCAAGGTAATTAATAATCCGTAAGGTTATACAATGAAGTACATTTATCTGGAAAAAATAAATATTTTCTATTCCTTTTCAAATAAATTGCTTGATTTACGTTCGAAACAGATAAATAATGGCATTTGTAAAAATTCGAAATGTGGTCTTATGTATTATGGAAGATGTTCATATCCATGGACAGATACAAACATGTTTTACATGGACAATTTAATTTGCAAGGTTTGAAAAAAGAAGCTTGATAAAAATTATTTCTGGCATTTATTTTTCATCTCTGTGACAAAATTTTGTTCATAGTTGAATTTGAATCAAGAGTTTCCACGGTGAACACACAAATCATGCACTTAAAAAAATGAGAAGATTTAAATATTAAATTTACTGTTTCATACACAACATAGAGCAACAAAATTTAAATTATTCAAAATGTCGAAACGTCTTAGGTACTGTTTTAGATCATTCACTCCAAATTTTGCTTGGTATATCTACGCACACCATGTCCATTTTGTTGTCGTCCTGAAGCTGGACTCTTACCTTGCCAGACACCTCTGGAAAAAAATTCTTGATATCTACTTCGTTGTAGTAGGTGTAACTTTTGCCTTTTTTAACAGGACAAATTACTCCATTCTTACAGGCATCGGTCTGTCGCAAATCGAAAGGTATCGGAATACCCATTACAACTCCGTGAACTACCGATGTGAGAGATGCAGAGTTAACCTTGGACGTGAAATTTATTTTTACCTCGACGTGCGTTCCTTTTTTCACTTTGCAAACATCTTTTTTGTCGGGGCAGCCCGAGACATCTACAGAATTCACTTGTCCAGTAACCGACCCGCAATCGATAAACTTCGTTGCGAAGCAGCTGGCGAATAATACAGTGAATATCAAAGCAAAATAAGTTTGAATCATGATTACTTCTTGATGAAAGTTTATTATTTTAAATAGGCTGAAATTAGAAGTCTCGTGAAAAAAACTCTGACGCAAATCGACTTTTTAAAAACTAATACTTTCAGAAGCCAAATGAAAAAAAAAATATATATATATCACTTATCTAGAAGACCATGCATACAACATCACCGTTATTGCTTATCGGAATTTGAAGATATTCGACCGTTGAAGGCTGTTATAACTTGGTTTTGTTGAATCTTGGTTTATTTGAACGGCAGATAAAGAAACAAACGGGTTTTAAATCATGAAAAGCGGATGAGAACTGATTAGAAAGTAGATTGTGCGTTTTCGTTTATCGCATCACCTATTCGCGGTATAACTTTATATCAGTCTTCCCGAGGAAGTTGTGGGCGCGTCGGATGCAGATAAAAATGTCTGATTTCTTTTCGTTTCCTTCTTTAAATGAAAGAATATCAACACTGCGTTTAATGAAAAATATATTTTCGGATGATGTTATAATAAACCATTACAGACTCCTGAAGTTTTGACTCTCCTCAATGAAGTGTAATGACGTTTATAAAGAACACTGAAAAATTGGCGATATTTTTAAATAAATGGTAACGTTAGATCTTTTATTTTCAAATAATAACACAAGTGATTGGGATTGGGGAAATGACTTAATTGAAAATTAATTTCTAATAAAGCTTTTTGAATTCCTGTCTCAGTACTTGTAAAATAAGTTGCATGGTATTTAAGATATACTAGATGATAAAATTAAATTCATGTTTTTGTTTTATCTTCTTTTAACATGTAGCATTTATATTACACTTTTATTACACATTTTCGAAACCAGGGATGACCTACGTTTCAAATGCTACGGTCAAGCCTCCTGCTTTCAAATAAACCATGCGATGTACTAACCACTTACAAGTATGTACGCAACTAATAACAGATTAAAGATAAATTACATGCAGTAAATAATACACAATTATACACACCATTTGAAGGTAAGTTATTTAGACATCTTGACTATTTCACCACAAATGATGAGCGTTTCAAAGCGATTTCAAATAAATAAAGAAATAAAAGTATAAGGTTGTTTAGAATAACATTAAAAATAGAATTATTTCAATGTGGGACTCATATTTCCCAAAACGTTTATTTCATACAGTACCTTCTCAAGGTGGAAAATTCTGCTTTCAGTTCTTGTTTCCTTGAAGTTTAAGTTTGAAGTGATTACGTCTTAACTTTGTGGTAAGAATCTAATTTTGGTCAGAAGGCTCGCTCATCTGACCAAAATTAGATTTATTACTGGGCAATGAAAATTCGCTTTTAAAATACAATGTAAAAATGAATTTGCTGTATTGGGCATATTACAGAAATGGAAGTATAACTAAAAGGGTAAGAACATATGTTTTAGATACAACAGTGGGATAAGAAAAACAGGTAAACCCTCTACCCAGACACATTATATCCTGAAACAGGTAGCTTTTTTAACATGATGCAGCATTTCATTTTTACAGTGTTTGAAAATAAAAAAAAATATTTTAATATTTGGGGATAAGTTATCCTCAGCAGGATAAAGGCAACTTGATTTCAACTGTTGGGTATGAATTCCATAGTTTCTCTGAGAAGGGGACGAGTATGCGTAAGTCAAGCCAAGAAGCCGAAAGGATTACACCTGCTGATGGCGTAGAGGTTGACACACCTATAACAAAGGCATATTGAATCGATTTTTCGATGAATGATTTAAATTTTTAATTATGATTAAAAACTGCCTGAATATGTGAGCGAATCCTCATCGTTTTCAAGAGATAAACTCGATTTAACTAACTTCCCTTTATGTGCATAGAAATGGATATATTAGAGGGTTAACGTCGTTAGTATTAAAATGCTATGCAAATTTGGTTATTTTGTATCACTAAAATTAAATAAATAGGCAAACGCTTCGAAACAAAGGCATCTTTAAATTTAAATCGAATGCCTAAAACATTAAAATCTTTAAGTACTATTCAAGGAAATATCTAAATAATTTGTTTATAATGGTTATCAAGTATGGCAACACATTATATTGTAAAATAAGAATTATTTAAGTATACACGAAGGTAAACTAATAAAATTACCCAGATAATTTTCATTCAAATTCTTCTTTTTGAAACACAAGCACTAAAAATCTTCTTTACGTCGTTTTTAAACCTTTTATCAGATTTGTTCTCCAGCCCTAAAATCTCTGTTAATATTGAGAGTATTAAAAGGATCTCTTTAAAAAGAATTGTTTTATAAATCTGTAAATTTTTATTTCATAAAAATCTATAATTTTGATCTCTCTAGTCTCATCATCAGACCTTCAATACGGCATTTTAATGATTTTATAAATAGTATTCACAAATACTTAACGATATCATGAATAGTGTAACTATTTCATTTCACGAAGGTGTATCATAATTATGAAGCGATTTTGAAGCTTTTTGAAACACAAGCACTAAAAATCTTCTTTACGTCGTTTTTAAAACGTTTATCAGATTTGTTCTCCAGCCCTAAAATCTCTGTTAATATTGAGAGTATTAAAAGGATCTCTTTAAAAAGAATTGTTTTATAAATCTGTAAATTTTTATTTCATAAAAATCTATAATTTTGATCTCTCTAGTCTCATCATCAGACCTTCAATACGACATTTAAATGATTTTATAAATAGTATTCACAAATGCTTAACGATATCATGAATAGTGTAACTATTTCATTTCACGAAGGTGTATCATAATTATGAAACGATTTCAGTAACTTTCCTTCGATGGAAAGAAATTTGGTTCAGGTTCAAGTATCGGAAAACGTAGAAAATAAAAGTAAAACATAATTGAGTACTGAAATATTTATATTTCCGTATTGTTTTTATGAAATGTATACATTTTCTGTATACTCCATTCATCTAAATTGAAACACATTTCTTAACACGATACTAGACTTAAATGATATCTCACAATCTTAGAAGTTTGAAAAATGTAATATTTAATATGTTCTGCCGTGGACTTTTTAGACTATATTTCCAGATTTCTCAATTTTACATAGATATGAAAAAAACTATAACTTTTCCTAAATCTGAAGGAAATCGATTAGATTATCATGGGTTATAACAGCTATAGAAATTTAAATTATAATAAAAAGTATCGTATATATTTATTAACGAACAATTCAGCATCACGCGGAATATAAATGTTTTATTGTCCGGAAATTATAACTTTTGGTCCAACATGAAGCTTTTTTATTGAACGAGTTTGTATTTTAATGAAATACTAAGGTTGAACCATTTCGTTTCAGAATCGTTATAAATGCATACTTTTTTGCAGAAATATCTATGAGGTAATGCTAGAGTGGTACATTTTAACGTTTAGGTATATTAAGTAAAAAATTAAAGCTAATATTAAGGCTACAATCATGCATTGACTGTAAAGAAGCGTTTAATCTGACCGAATAAGAAATTTATTCATGAACATAAAACCTTTTCCCCTACATTGCAAAGAAATCTTTATTTTTTAATACACACATGCAATAGTGATAGCATATAAAATTCTGAATTTTACCATTTTTATAATATACCAATAAAGTCGACAAAAAATATATATGTTAATATTATAATGGGGTCTCTTAATATCAATATGCCTCATTCTTATTTATACTAGGTTATAAAATTTTCTTTCGTGTACGGGAATTTAACTGAAATTCACGGATGAATAACAAAGAATGAAATAAATATTACATGATATAGTGCAACCAAGCATGAATATTTTTAAGGATAGTTTCAACAAAAGAATACCCCATTAAAAATTTATAAACACAAAAGATGAAGTCAGGCTTTGCCTAGTTAGGTTTAAAAGGACTGGACTGTATTGTATTTTATTTTGCTCACAACAGAGAAAAGTATATTTTTGCTGCCATAAAGAAAAATTCAATAAAATCTAAGAGGTGTAAAATTGGTTTTGCATTAATATATTTTGGTATGTTAGCCCAATACATTCTCAGTTTTCTAAAAGTAGAAGTTTTTCAGTCTGTAGTTCAGATGCTGACAAACACAATCTAAAAGAAAGCCAATTTTACGATAACAAAATATGTATCTAATTCTATGTTTACTTTCCCTATTTTTAAAAAGCGGTTAAAAGATGATTAATTATAATATTAATGCATTGTGATAAGGAATAATGGGCTAAATGTAATATGCAGGTAAGTAATGCAACTTCATTGGTTCATTTTCTAATTTTAATTTGTAAACGGGTGATATTATATGCATGAAATGGTAACATAAGATTAAATATTTGCATTGTATAAGCTGTCTCATTCCTTCTCTTAATAATATTATTCTCATCTTAAAACCAAAGAAATTCTATAAAGGTTATATAAAAAATATGTCAAAAAAATCATTGATGCCTTTATAGAGATGTATTCATTCATAATGAATAATATTTCAGAAAAACATAAAATAATATTTAGGAGGAGGAAATTTACTTCTGCTATTTATGAATTGTGTTTGAATTAGGAAATTATTTAACCTTTTTAATTAAATTTTAAATTTTACTCTTTCTATTCATGCCCTTTGACTAAACTATGGGATTTTGATATCATTTACACAGAAAATGATTTAATATTTTTACGACAATTTATATTTCATTCATATATATAATACATTCTTTATAAATTTTAAATGAGATATTTTACAATTTCTCAGTTTTGAAGATTTATATATCTAAAATATAAAATTATTGCATACTTAATAAAATTCATTTTCAAATTTTAATTTTCAAGACTCTTTTAATTAAATTCTAAATATGATTATGTTTCTGAACTTAGCATGATTTCACTAATTTAGATTTTAGCATTGTAGAATTATATAACAGACAAGTTACGGGAGTTAAAGTCGTCTAAAATAAAAAAAAGAAACAATGAAAAATGATTAAAAACCTTCAAGGAAATGATTTTTAGACAGTCATAAATCATATAATATTTCAAACTAAAATATGAAATAATGTCAAATCTTACCTGGAAAATAGAAGAATATATCTAAAGATGTTAACGCGCTTTCCTTGAGGAAGAGTACATATAAAACATGAATAAGATTATACATAAAATATCAATGAAATGTATTGAAATAAGACAGTATCTAACGAACCAGAAATTAAAACACTGTTTTTCTCAGCAGTAAAATATTTTATTCATTATGCTTCTAATCTTCATTTCGTACAAAACTTTTTATTCGAAATTCATATTTAAATTATTCACAACCATGGGCAAAAAAAAAATGGAATTTTCATCTGACTGAGAAAAATAAATATTAGACATATTATTATTTTTAGTCTTTCTTTTCCTTTAAGAATATTTTATACAATTTGTCCATTTTCGTTTGACCGGCTAAAATGTCTTCACGAACGTTTTAAATATCAGTATACTGGGAATGAAATCAAAGTTTTTTTCTACAAATAATATAGAAATATTTACTCTATCTTGCAGGGAATTTCCACACACACTAAATCTTCATTATTATCACCCTTCAGTTCATACCTAACCTTGACAGATACTGGAGGATAGGAGTTTTTGATATCCAACTTGTCGCTGTAGGTGTAGCTCTCGCCATTTTTGACCGGGCAAGTAACACCAGTTTTGCAGGCGTCAGGTTGGGGCAGCGGGAAAGGAATTGGAACTCCTGAAATGACACCGTGCACAACAGCTTTCAACGTCTTGCTGTCGGTCTTGGAGCTGAACTTGATTGTGATCTGAGCTGCGGTTCCTTTTTTCAGCGAGCACGTTTCTTGTCCATCATCACAGTCGGACACCTCTACTCCACTTACTACTCCACTGTCTGATCCGCAGTCATCAAATGGGCTTGCAGTGCCATAAGCTGCAAGTGCAGACACTAAAATGCACACGATGAAGTGGTTCATAGTTGGAAAATTCTTAATGTGAACACAAGAGAAGAAAGAGTGGGTTAAAAGGCTTATATACGAAGTTGTTCTTGAGACAGCTGCTCGTTCTGACCGAAGGCGATGGGAAAGCAAACATTTGTGATATATAAACGTCTTATCTCGCATCCACAGTTCAGAAAACGACGTCATTGACCACTCATAGGCGAAATGCAATCGATGCTTCCGGAGATAGGCGTTGTGTGTTTCGCTTGTTTCTTGAAGAGAAGATAAATACAAGTATCACTTGACATTCGCCTGCGATAAGGCCGTACATTAAATAAATTTTGAGATATTTAGATACTTAACCCCATGGTAAATGAGTTGTTTTTCGTTCCATTTTTTAAAACATTTTTATTCTGTAAAACACAAATAAAATATTTAACACGAAGTTATATTTTTACAAAAACACGTATATGAAATAATTTACTTCTATATTATGCATACAATTGTGGTTACATTTATTAAAACCAGAGAGAAATATTTCTCGGCAGACAAATGGCAACGCCATGCAGCGTACGACTGAAAAATTATTCAGTTAAAATACTATGTACTTATCCAACAGAGAATAGTCTGAATGAACACTCTCGGTGAGATCCTAAAATTCTGTTTATTTTCTTGTAAAAAAATTTGTTTGTTTCAAACACACCTGTACGGGATTTTTTTCATGAAACCACCAACAACAAGCATGTAACTTTAAATATTTTATAAGCCTCGAATTTTAATCACTATAAAAACATAACGGCTTTCATATAAAGCACAACCTTCTTTCTGTGTTTTCTGAGCGGTGAGTATATAAAAAATAATCCAATAAAATAAATACATATGTTTTTAACAACGCTATTATGAAATTTATGAAGAGGATTTATTGCATGGATCCCTGGTGTAACGGTCAGAACACTTGTCTGATAATCATGGAGAGGTGGTTTATTTCTTTAATATTTTTCAAGTGAACTAAAGATTGTGAATGAAACTGTAAAAAAGGATTGAGTCGTTACATTGGCGAGTATTTCTGAAATATGCCAGGACTCCCTGGTGTAATATTCCACTGTCAGATAACAAAGAGGAGCTGGTTGTCTATTCCTCTAAGCTTACTATTTTTAATGTGTGCTAAAGAATGTGAGGGAGAATGCATAGGAAGACTGAGTCGCTGCATTATGAAGTATTTTTCTATATACAGATTTTTGTCAGTGATTTTACATTTGATATTGAAAGTATTGGTTTTGACCGGATGTTTGAGTTCTCCACTCTATCTGATGCAGGAAAGCATATGACGCTCGTGAAGAGAGATTACGGCGTGGTTTTCACATGTAATTGTCTTCACACACCATTATGGTGAAATCAAGAGGAGGTGGTTCGTTCTCAGAAACGACATTCCACTTCAAAGATTACTACAGAAAATTATCGCAGAAAGATTGAGTCAACGCGTTACAAAATATTTATTGCATGCAGTTTTTTCAAGTGATTTAAATTTGATTTTGGGCCGTGTGTTTTGGACCTCTTGTCTTTCTGATTAAGATGTACTTAAAGAATCACCATCCATTATCCCCATGTATAATGGTTTCTACACACCTGTCGCGAAATCCTGAGGAGCTAGTTCTTTCCCGAGAGCCCCATACTAATTCTATGGTAAAAGAGAATCGCAGAAAAATTGAGAGAGGGTATCTTTGCGGATATTTGAAGATATTTTGACACTTAAAAAATATTAAGAGGGTAGTTGGAGTCCTTCTCTCACTGAAGCGGGGGGAAAGATGACATTTCTGAAGCGAGATTATTGCATGGATCTCTGGTGGACACCTGGTGAATCCCTCTGTATGACAATCAAGAAGAGCTTGTTTGTTTACGAGTGAGTTTTACAAATTTTAATGTGGACCAAATAATGCGAGTGACAGTGTTGTTTTTCAGATATGGGCTTTTATAAAATTTTAGTGATTTTACTTTTAAATAGTTTAGTACACTTTTCTCTGATTCTACGTTTGATTTAGAAAAATATTGATTTTGAACAGGGTGTTGAACCCTTCCTCTCTCAGGCGAGGAGGGGGTGTTCATTTAGAGGGATTACGGCATGGTTCCCTGGCTCAGACAAACTTCCGGTAATCAATATAAGTAGGATTCATCTTTGAAAATGCTTTAATGTACTTAAAGATAGGTGTGTTGTTGTTTCCAATCCCCTTGGTGTAGAAGAGCCTACACCAAGTCCAAAGCACCTAGGTACTCAAATCTTAGGTCTTTGGCGAAGGGTAGTAAGCAGCTTCACTTTAAAGCGAGGTACAACTAGGGCTGAAGTCTGACTTGACCTCGAAGAACATAGGTCTCGTAATTTTGAACCGATTCAAGTGATGAGAATAAAAATATAGATAGGAAAGCGTAATATAAAAAAGATGCCGTAATATAAAAAAGGTGTAGAATAGGTAGTAGGTAAAAATAAGGTGATAGGTAAGATAGGTACTAGAAGAAGAAAAGGTGTAAAGTATGTGGAAAAACTAATTTTTTCAAGTTGCTTTAATAAAAAAGAGAAAAAATCCATTTTTTTTCCACATTTGAGGGATTTTCGATAATTTGAATCTGTTTAAAGAGTTGAAATAATTAGGCCCGTTATTTAAAATTTAGGATGGGCATGGTTATTGTGATCATCGAATCTTTTCAGAAATCACGAAAACCAGCTTGAATACCCGATTTAACGTTAAGCACTTTTATGTGAAATAAAAAATGTCAGTTGAGAGGGTTGAAAAATTGAGTAGATACAAACTTTTAATCAAAATATCCACACAGAAAAGAAAAAAAAACCAGAATTCGGCAGTTTCGGGTTTTAGAACCCATTTCCTGTTGGTTGTGATAGCAAATATATCATTGGATTACTTTAAGATCATTACAAACTCGATCCTGATCGAAAAAAAATTTCCTGTTCGTTAATTGAAGAAATTTTCTTGTTTCTTAACTCGATAACTAATGCACTGAGAATATACATCGATATAGATCTCAAAACATTGGCTTAAAAAATATAAAACAATTTAATTTCTCTGCTAATTATCATTTGAAAACTTAATCCTTTTATAGCAAAAATTTCTTATCAATCTGATATCCTTTCATTCTATGAAAAGAAAAAAATGTAATAAGAATTTCCTACGGATGAATAATTTATATCGTTCTTTAACATTAATATCATAAACAGAAAATTTATCTTATTATACTCATATAAATGTAATGGTCGAGTTCAAAATGTGTAATTCCATGTACTTTGAAAACATAACCGCTCATATCTTGCTCATGTCTTTGCTCTTAGAGCAAATGGAGAATATTCAAATTTTCATATATAATGCATATATACCCGTAGGAGTCCAATTATGGAAGCACCCTTTTTTCGAGAAATTCCTAACCATATATAAACAATCCATCTGATATTCGAAAGAGTCTTATATGTAAGCTAGTTCAAACCAGTCTTATTCAGTTTACTATATGATTGCCGTTCCTAAAAATTTGTTATGCATATAACTAATAGGGATATTCATCGAAAACATTATAATATCTGTGATGCAGTCGGATGTAATGGTTTAAAGCGTAGAGCATAAAAATTGGACTAAGCTATATGGTTTGATCGCATTTTATTAAGGAACACGAAGGGAAAACTACATAAAACCGACATAAATACATACATGAAACGTTAAAGCTTTATCTTTACTTGGAAATGCGCTCTACCGAATATAACATAAAATGAATTATGATCAAGGTGAGTATTTATTCAAAGCATGCAAAAAATATGGATGAGACAGCACTTATAATTTATAGCAAAATCATGCATATCATAATCAAAATCTCACGAATTTTTCATATGTGTGATGTTCATGTGGCTTAAACATGTTTGTTCACTAAAGACGTTACAGATTATAAAATAAGAACAAATGCGTGCATATATATATATATATATATATATATATATATATATATATATATATATAAAGCGACAAAACAACAAACAAATAGAGCCTAGCGAAGACGGGAATCGTTTTTTTTTTTCAGTTTCATTGCTTAACATTTGTCTTTACGGTGTTGATTCGCCTATGATTTTATCTTTTGGATGTTAAGCTGTTTTTATAAGTTTTGTTCTTTGGGTGTTAACTCGCCTATAGTTTTTTATTATTATCTCATCTACATTAATTTATTAATTGTTAGTTGCTACGCTGCAGAATGCATACGTTCATTATAGAACTTGCAAATTTCGACAGGTTATGTATATGTATATAAAGCCAGAAGTAAATGAATAGCATTGGATGTTACTTCGTTTTCTGTCTGAAATAGCATGATTTTGAAATTCTCGAGATTGCAAGGAAGATATAGCTTTTTAATCTTCAGTCCCCAAATGGTTTGCTGTTTTTTTTTCCTTTTTTAATACGAATAGTAAACTCTCAAAAAAGAGGGACATAGAATTTATGCACAGTAATATTAGAAAGAATTCTAATAGAATTTTGAAAATTTCCACACGAGATCTGCAAACTTAAATGTGGTTGAATCATAAAACAATCATAGTTCCGTTTATTCTGAGTGACCTTTATCCATTTCCGTTAGAAATTGCGGATAACGTCAGAGATCCTGTTATAGCTTTGCTGAAGTTACGCTTTTAGGAATGTTTTTACTATATCGGGGCGCAAAGTGAAAGGAAATAATACTTCAAGAAATCCACTGTAAAGTTCTGAAAAAAATTTTTATATTTTTTTTTATCATCGTCACAATTTTTGTTGTTGTATTTTAATTTTTTTTCCCGACTGTTCTTGCATAATATCCATATCTCGTGGTTTGTAATCATAATCCTTTTTTCACCTTCTAAATAATTATTAACCCTTACGTCGGCTCATCGGTCTAAGACAGTGCTCCGCAACCGCCGTTCTGTGGCACACTAGTGTGCCGCGACGTGATCTTGACTGTGCCGCGGTGATTTTATCGCTTATAATAATAATAAAAAAAATTAACCACCGCATCAGTTAGAAATTTTTCTAAGTAAAATATTCCTCTAACTTTTTGCTAATATGTAATTTCCCACCGTCGAAATTATACAAAAAACAAAAACATGTTATTACCATACATTGTATGTATGCTCGAGCGTCATATTTCTGGATTTCAGTTAAGAAAGAATATCCACAAATTTCTGACAAGGCCATTGCAGTTTTGCTCCCTTTTTCTATGATATACTTATGCGAACACAGTTTTTCGACACTGGTTCTAATTAAAAATGACAAACGATCGTGTTTGAAGGGTCTCGACCATGAACTCCGAGTACCTCTTTCTAATATAGAGCCAAATATAAAACGTACATATCATCAAAAAAAGCTTAAATATCTCATTAATAAATTAGTTAAGTTTAAATTAACTTTGATTTATTAAGCTTAAGTAAAGACCAGAAAACAAATTTAATATAAAAATTTAAATAGAATTTTTTTTTTTACTTGTAAACTATAACTTTATATTTTTGTTCTTGTGTTGGTGCACAATTCAAAATGATTTATATAAAACTTAAATGATTATAATTAGCTTGATACATAGAGCTATTTTAATGCGTTTTCTATCTAATAAAAACATATACGTGTTTATTGTAATTTATGCATTTGCAAGCTTTTTCTTGTGGTGTGCTGCGGAATTATCGAAAAGGCGTTGTTGTGGCTTGGAAGATAAAAGGATGCGGAGCTCTGGTCTAGAGACCGCTATTGCACCTGTTCTGAAGGGTGGGGTGGGGTGGGGGTCGGTGATCAGACTGTTGAGGGTTTGTGAGTTCATTAGTCGGGTCCTGATCTTCAAGTACAACACATCGGAGATTTTCTCCGGCTCGTATTTTGTCGGTAAATTTAATCTTAGTAAAACATAGTCGGTCTTTTGGACCGATGAGCCCTGAACTGATTAAAATTTTTCCCGGTCATTATGACCGATAAGCCTTGCACCGTACTAATTATCTGTCAGTCTGCATGCATTCTATTTCCAAGATCTTCGTTTTATTGTTGTAGCTAGCATGGCTGGAATAATTCCTCCTGTTTAACAACAAACCTGTTTCACAACATTTTGTCTCTCTCGCGCTATCACAGATTGAGGAATCGAATTCTAAAATTTTTGTTGAATAATCCATTTTTTATTTACCCTTTTCAAGAATGAGAGGTGGCAGTAGTTTTGCATTGATGACTTATAACTGAGAAAAACTTATAAAAATAGGAAAATATACTAATTTTATAGCTTCGCGGTCTGTGAGACCGATGAGCTAGGGAACAGTAAAAAGACAGATGAGCCGACGTAAGGGTTAAAATGTATTATGGTGATACTCGAGAATCGGCCGCTAGCTCTAAGTTTGGGAACTGGAACTCTGTATTGAACCCTTTATTAGCACTTAAAGTCACAGGTGCAGGGTACTTTACCGCCCCTCTCCCTCCACCTCATTGTGACTGACTGAAACAAATTTCTAAAATTAAGTACAGAAATTTATGAAGAGTAAAATTTTTTATTTACCAGGACAGAAGTTACATTTAGCATCCCGATATACTGTGAGTTTTAGATATTTGAAATTACACATCACATGTGTACACTTGTTTATGTTTTAAAGATTAATTAAAGTTATGTGTTATAATTATCCAATAAAGATATATCTGAAATACATGTGTGAGATTAAGGTACAACCTATAATCAACAGATTTGAAATAATTTAAATCTTTCAGAATCTTATTCATAATAGAGAAACTTCAAATTCATTAGGTTAGGATTTAAAGATTTATGCAGTGTAATTATTTTCAAAATGATTAATGATTGGATAAATGACATAAAACTTTAGAGTTTAAATTTGTTTAAAGGGCCTTAGTTTTTGCTAAAATGGTATGTTTGAAGTGGAAAGAAATCATGAAAATTTTGCCAAACGTAAAACTTGTAGCTATTTGGGAAAACAACGTTTAATGCTTATATAATAAAACTCCTTTATAATTTTATGTTTTCCGTTAGTTAATAAAACTTCATATTTTCATGACCCTACACAACTTTTAAATCCCCAATTTTTATCTTAATACTTTAATTTGCAAATAGTTTTTTTGTTTAAGCTCTTTGATGATTTTTTAAACAAGTTTTTTATCGGTAATGAATTGTGTATCTTATCATGCTATTTTCAATGCAAGCGTTTATAAATAAAACGAAATAACATTCGAGTCAGAGTTAGGGATATTACAGACCTCGCTCGAAAGAGACTGAGTTAATTTCAAATTTCGATACAAAACAGACTTCAGACTTCTTTCGGAAGAGTCATTATTTCAGTGGATAACCAGTTGCTCAAAGTCCAGCATTCTGAAATTTCTTGCTGTGTGGTGTTGATTCAGTAGACGTCGAACGACCTTCTTCGCTATCGAAAATTGCTTGCACGTGTCGATTTTCACGTGAGTTATTTTCCTCTCGTTTGAATGGAGTCAAGGGTTCCTTTACGTTATCAAACACTATTTGCACGTGTTGATTTTCACGTGAATAACGGTATCGTGAATGGAACGTGAAACCTCTTTCACATGGACGATAAGATAAATAAAACATACATTTAGCATCAAACACTAGGTGACAATGGTGACATTCCAAAAAAAATGGGAGATTTAGAGCGTTGCGAAACTCAAGGAAATGAAGATAAATATTTGATTTGAATTAGCATCCACATAGTAACAGACATGTCTAAGTTCAAAATCTGTATAAAAGCATACTTTAAACACCAAACTCTTGACATCAATAACAATGTTGACATGCAATAAATTGTGGTCTAGAGCGTTACGAAACTCAGGAAGTGATGATAAGTTATTTGATTTGAATTAGAAATCTCTTGGTAACAGTCATGCCTCAGTTCAAAATCAGGATATAAAAAAATCTGCTATCTAATAATATATTTTTTGCCGCGATGAAAAATGGAGAGACAATAAGTGATTTTTTATACAACAATCTCATGTTCTACAGGACCTTTTCTATGCAAACATGTTTGAAATGGAATTAAGGTATTATAATTTAGTATTACGGACGCGCTTCACAGTACAAGACTTGATATAACACCATATTGAGTGTCTGTCAAAGTGTTCAGAGCCCAGTGTTCAGAGGGTTTAGAGAATTTCGTAATGCCGCATTTACACATTCGCGAACGCGCCACCTGCTAGACATTCGTGAGACATTAGTCACGCTCCTGCATCGACACGAATGACCGTTCTCACATTCGCACCTCTTGCTGTCATTTGTGGTTGCGTCAGCCAGTCGTCTGACATCTGGCGCCATTCGCCCCTTTGACTCGTGCCAGAAAACCGCTCCCCCAAAGCAAGCACCACGATTGGCGAGGAGAAACGGCGATAACACCGTTTGTACATTCGTTTGCATAATTAGTATAAAATATTTAATTGTTATTTTATCCTGTTTATGTTTTTTTCTAAAAGATAAATTCTACGTATTTGGTACCAATTTAGATGTACGCAATTTTAGCTGATCTCCCAAATGTTTATCTGTCAACTGTGATCTCAAAGAAGTTTTTTTTGAGCTAGAAGAGAAAATGGGGATTCACAACGATATGTTGAACAAAAAGCATGTAAGCATCTTACGAGCATGATTATGAAAATTGGGATAATCAACAGAATTCTTCTAAATTTCAAAAGGATCTGTTTTTTTTTTTGTGTTGATTAAACAATGAAACTATGATACGTATTATTTGTTGAAAGCTCTATTAACTCCATTTGTAGATTTATCAGAGCAATTTCTACAAAGTGTGGTTTTGGAATTTCTACAAAGTGTGGTTTGAAAGCCATTCTTAATAGAAGTTATTTTGATTCAAAATCTGTGAATCAAAGGGACAATCGTCGGAACGTCGGAATGAAAAGAAGCATCCTTTTTACCACGTTTTTATTAACTCGCTTTCTTGTTTGTGTGTTTGTCCAGTACAAATCTTGCAATCGATTTTTAACTAACTTCCCGACTAGCTAGACATTTGAAACTTTTATAATAACTCAACACGATGACAATGCATTCTTTTAATACTTTTAGCCATCTTTAAGTAGGATTGAATTCCTTTTCAGTTAATTTTGTTTTGTATGGAAAGTTAGTTCGGAAAAAAATCCGCAAGGTGGTGCTTCGATTGAATTTAATGCTTGCACTTTTGCGTAACGGCGTTTGACGATTTTGAAAACAGAATACATCTGAATTTAGTTTGTTTACAAAAATATTGTGCGAAAAATTTTAAAAAATATATAAAAGTTAACAGTTTATATAGCCTGTGGATAGTGGAAACGACTAAAAAGTGATTAAAATTAAATAAAAGAGAGTGAAAAACGTTGTATATAAAAAGTTCTTTATATCTTGTAATTATTACACATCCCCATAATTTTATTTCAAGCATGAAGTAAACTGAACAACGCAGAAGCGCCATCTTCATTCTATGACGGGACGTTATGATACATGGAGATTACAGAGGTCATATGAAGGAGAATCCAAGCGCGTGTAGAGCAAATGACGGAACAAATATCATAATGATTTTTAATTTTTAATAATATCTTTTGAGGTTTATTATCTACACATTATCATTCCCACATAAAAATAAAACTATTAATGTGAAATGTACCAATAGTTGAAATTTTAAATTTCAGTAAATGAAAATGTTAAAAGTTAAATAAGGCTGCTTGCGGCCCTGGGGCCGGACATTTCCCACCCCTGTTCTAAAGGAATTACAATCTTTTAGTAACTACTATTCGTTGAAAGTTCTTAAAAAGTTAAACGAAAATTATTAACTTTGCGAATTTCCTTTACGAACTATGTTTTTATCGTCCACGTAGTTTAAAAGAAAAGATTACTTTCACGAAACTTTATTTTCGTAAAAACGAAAGCATAAATAAGTGACGGTGACTATATAATAAATTAAAACAAATTTATTACTTAATATCATTAACATTATATTATTTACTTTCTACTAACAAGCACTACTAACTTATATTATTAACTTACTACTAACATTATATTATTTACTTTCTTTAAAAGGTTTCTTTCTTTGTCACCTGCTTTTTCTGTCAGGGGGTGTAGCTCAGTGGTAGAGCGTTCGCTTTGCATGTGAAAGGCCCCGGGTTCGATCCCCGGCACCTCCAAGTTTTTATTCGCCATCAAATGGCGTAATTGCCAAGTGCTCGACATCAAACTACAATACTTTTTTCGTAAGAATAGTTTTATTAATTCCTTAAAATTTCATTTTAAGGAATTTTCTTAAGGAATTAATGAATTTCATTTTAAGGAATTAATGGATTAATGAATTCCTTAAAATTTCATTTTAAGTAATTAGGGAATTTTCTTAAGGAATTAATGGATTAATGAATTCTTTAATATTCCATTTTAAGGAATCAATGAAAATATTCTTACGAAGCTTTAATTTAAAATTAAAGCAGTTTTAAATCGAACTCAAGTGTTTTAACATATTGTAAACTCTTATCACCTACATACCGATATTTTATTTTCAAAAACTATGATAACAGATAGAATAAAGTCTAATCAATAGTTTCATCTTGAACAAGAAAATTCATTTAATTTTCTAAGAAACTACAAAATAATTTGGCGTACAGTTACGTCGACATTAAAGAAAATCGTATTAGATAATAGATATTGGATAAATTTGCTTAATGCTGCCCGTATAAATTTAAAATTGATTATTGCTGCAATGAAATCGCTGAGTGGCAACTGTCGCAAACTTATTATTGATACCAGTCGATTGTGAATCGAATCATTTACCATGGAGTGAATGAAAATTTCTTTTTCTCAATAATGAATAATATATCTTGTTTTATTTACTCTCGTATGATGTTCAGTGTCTATAGATTTATGGAAAAATCATAATGCGCTGTTTTTTTCTGGAATGCTGGACTACTCCAGAAGGAATATACTGGAATAATGTAATGAACTAGTTATAAAGAATTTTCCACAACTCAGTTTAAATCTTATTTCGTAGGAAAAGAATTGAGTTTTTGTGCGTATGTTTAAATGATTATTTAAACGTTAAGATTCAATTTGTTTTCCAAATTTTGAAAACATTTTAATCAAATTTTCATAATATGAATTCATAATATCAGTATTCCCAATTTCATAATATGGATATTCCCAAATTCATAGTATGAATATTCATTTAGAAAAGTAAACAGAATATATATATATAAGGTATAAATATTTATATAGTAATATTAAGATGCAAAAATGAAATAAAGCATGTTAGTATTATCATTTAAATATTTATACATCCATAATATCTTAGACATAAATTACTAATTAATACTAGATTTTCAATAAGGTGGAATTATTATTCGCTCTTTTGTTACTATGATAGCTTCCATTATGTTCAAACACTTTATTAAATACCTTGTTTTGTAGCAAATATTCCAATCGTTTCTTTCACAGGAAAGACAGCCTGTTTTACCTATTTTAAATCTATATCGTAACTTTGTTTAGAGGCTTGTTAATTTGTGATCAAGTTGTGAAGTTCACTGTTTCCTTTACCCTTAAGATAATGTATATACTAAACAATGAACTCACCATTAACAAGATTCGATGAGGTTTTCTACACTAAACTATTTATTACAACACAATTATACTACATAAATACCGTACTCAATTGCTAGCAGGCAACGGGGACTTATCTATCGTGTGTGTTAATGCCGGTAGTTATATTACGGAAACCCTACGAGAATTCAGCCACGCCACTGCTTGCACATACGCCACACTAACTTTTCTATCTTCACTTTATCACCAGGTCGCTGGAACAATAGCTAACTTCAAAACGCCTTCCGTAAACTTAATAATGTCCGGCTGTTGTATGGCAAAGCGATCGCCACTCCAATTGTTTTTCGTTTGCCGGTAGCCTCCGCCCGATCTCTCCTTGTAGTGTTAAAGGGCATACTCTAAAAGGGCATACCAAACAAAAATACTACTATTAAAATGTTCTTCAGGGGGAAAGAAAATACATTTGTTCTTCCATGCAAAAAGAATAATGTACACTTACCCGAATGTCGCCAAGAAAGAAACTTATTAATTAATTCCCAGAATGATAATAAATGTAGACGATTTTAGAAGCCTCAATGTTAACCTCAATGTTAACCTCTGGAGAAACTTTGTCTACTATTTACAGCTGAAATTTTCGTCACCTTGCAATTTCGTCGATCAAAGGAATTTAGGAGCGTTTAAAACACACTATAACTTATTTTTTCCCCGAATAATTGAAATTTAAAAATATTATTTACATTTTTTGAAAGAAACGAAAAATACCCCAAGATGTAAAATTTCTTTCTCTATTACAGAGTACAGTTTTTCAAAAATGTCTTTAAATCCAAGTCGGACAATCCTTGGACAAACTTTCTCCATAGGTCAAGGTTAACAGTAAGGTGAGTGAATCCAATTGAGTTAGTACACAGCTGCCTTAAAGTGATGCTGAATTTTCCAATCCTTATTGAACATATTCTGCACTGTACAGAGAATATGAAATTAGCCAACATGAAAAGCAATCATCGGAATTTACTATTCCAAATTATTATTGTTAGAGATTAATTGCAGATTCACTATTTTAAAGTTTTAGCCATTGAATTAGACGCCATTTCGGCATCTCTATGTATGATCGTAACTCCGAGATGATAACGGAGATTTATTTGGAATCGACTTTATTAGAAATGTAACTTAAGACAGGTTTTAAAATGGAATGCCAAACGACATTCCTGCTTTAGTAATCGATAGTTACGGGAAATATCAGGAAAGAGGGAAATTTTTAATCTGCTGTAAAGTGGAAGTATCGTATATGAATTAGATCACCGGTAATCTGTTTGGTCTCCGACAATTCAAAGATTAAAGAAAACTTAATCTAATATCGGATTGTACCGAAATAAATGCATAATATTAGATAGTTTAATTACATATTTCCATCTGCAATTGATAGTTCGATAATTAATCAGAGTAAATTATTTTTCAATAATTTGTTTGACCTCAGCAAAGCTTGTTTTTGATGACAGTTTTTGCTGATTAACCACTTTCCAAAACTTTTCCTTTCATTTCACCTCCGATTACAGAGACTTACACGAGTCAACTTTATGTTGTTTTTCACAGTATAACAATTTTTGCCGTAAATAAGTTTTCTCTCAGCCAACAGATGCCAGGAATGAAATTTGTTTGCGCACCAGACGTCAAAACTGAGACCTCAACAACGTAATATGGTTATATGTGTTGTAGATCCGATTCGACTCTTCTTTAGTATTGATCAAATTTGGTTTTATTACCAAATCTGCAATTGTTTGAATTTTTCCATATTTAAAAGAAAAATACTTTATATAGGGCCAGCTTGCACTGGACATTCGCCAAAAGTTATCTCAAACCTAAAAAATAGTCAAAAGGTAGCTACTAAGTAGTACTAGATCCTTAGAAATGCTCATTTGGTAATTAACATCTAATTTTAAGATACTTACTTCATTCTATTTCTATTAATTCTAGGAGCAGCTTATTTTTACAACAATGTACGGCATTTTTGTTTATTTACACACAAACAAAATCAGAATTGTATATAAAAAATAGATAATTGAATTCATTGTTATTATACGTTAATTCTTTGTTGTGTAATGGCCATGTGATAAGTGCTCAATATTGTGCAAATATTTTTGTTACATATCATCATATTATTACATTTGCTACATATCATCATAAATTTTGTTACGCTTCGGAATAAGGTTTTACAAAATGAATAATTGACTGCAAAATGTCAACAGTTTGAACAGTAATCTGCACAGTCTTTAACAAAAAAAAAACGGAATCGCATCCAACCTTTTTTGAATTCTTGCATGACGTTGCTTAGAATAGAATATACACCACAACAGATTAAACATATCAGCTATTTTCTTGCCATTACTCAGAATCGAATGTGCAACAACAACAAAATAATAAACATTTTAGCTTGAATTTAAAAAAAAGGTTACATATTGATGCCATCTATTGACCAGAAACACAATTAGAATACAAATTACAAACAATATGATGAATAACATGAAACAATTATTATAATGAATTATTTAAAATTTAAAATAGAAATAGTCTTTTATGAAGACTGAACATCTAGTTTACCATCACATTAGGATCTTCAACAAGTTTGAAAAAGAAATCACAAAATATATGCGGATTTTTAATTTTCATAATTTTTTTGGATCAAAAAGATTTTAAACGTCAATAAAGGATAAAAATTTCTTTCAATGGAAATTAAAAATCCACATATATTTTGTGATTTCTTTTTATTTAGATAAACTTGGGTAAAATGCAATGACAACAAATGTATGAAAGCCAATTAACACCCCCCCCCAATCAAAAAAGTTACAAAACTTCTGATATCATCATGATGTAAACATTCATATATCCAGTATCTTATTCATGCCTGTAAAGGTAAAACATAATTTTTTAGATCTGATAAATATCCAAAACTCCGTTTGATTGCTATCGAGTTAGTTCTTAGAAGATTTACTTGTTTCTGCGCTCCAGGAATATATGAGAAAATTATTCATGAGCTTAAAAATTTGCATTACCCTGCATAGTTTTGTTATCTGACGTTATATCATTACTTCCCATATTCATTTTATGTTTCAGAACAGGGAAATAAGCATAAAAGTTATTTCCAATCTCGATGTGAGCGAAAATTACGCTTTGATAATAGTTTATTGCCATAACAACCCGTCTGAGACTACTTTTAACAGTAATATCACAGATAAGAATATAGGATGGATTTTCGAGAAAAATAACATTTAATTAAATATGCAATGGGGATTATAGTTATTCAATAATTCAACATTATCGCCCACCTAATGGTCTTCGATTATATCATTGGATTTCCATCCAGGCTATTAAGAACTTTATTTAAATCTTTTGTAATAATATTTTGAAAGTTTATGGTACGCATTGATCAAATGTCATCTTATAATCCAGCTTCACATTAAATTTCGAAATTTAAAGAATATGAGTCTTAAAGATAATTTAAATTTTAAGAATATATAAGTTTACTTGGAAATCATCGTGGAAATGAGCATAAAAATACTGCACGTGTCTTAGTGTAGTGCAAATTTCTTTTTTTTATCTTCCCGTGAACGACCGTATAATATGCACAAAATTCGTTCACGCACTAATAAATTATTGCTTTTATCTCAAAAGTAATAAGCATTGAAATCATTCAATATGTTTAAATGTTATTATATAGGAAATGGACTAAATATTTGCTTTTATTAGAAAATTATTTTAAACTACTCAAAACATAAATTGTAAGACATAGCTTGTTTCACGACGATTGCATTATTTTTGTTGCGATTTATGACAGAACTGTAACATTTTTTCAAAGCGTAGTACTTTTTTATTATTAACAAGAGCACTAATAATTACAATAAAATAAAAACATCTTTGTTTTTAAATGAAATGATAAATTAGGTTTCTTTAAAGCGATGAGTCCTGCTTTTTCATATGTTCAAATAGCATACCAAAGTTAATTTCTTAATATTTTATATCGGGATAATTGCACAGCATTTGCCACTGTGCTCCGCATTGCCAAGTAGTTGTCTTTATGACAGATATTGGGAGTGGACTGATGGGGACGAATGAATATCAGCCCAATTAGACTGTTGTTTCTGCTCCAAGAATTCTATATGACATTTTGGTTTTGTGTTTTGTTTTTTCTGTTTGTTGTTGTATTTTAGTAGCATATAATAGTGTGCAGATGCATGTCTAAGTACTACTGCTTTAATAATTATTTTATTTAAATGGGATAAATATACCCTATCTATCTTGAAAATGTTTTCCCATAAGGCTTAAAAATTTTAAGAACTTAATGAAAGCACCGGTCTCCTTAAAATCTGCAACGAAAATAAAAATTGACAACCAGTTTCAAACTAATAATTATACTTCTTTTTCAGACCGGGAAGCACTAAGCGTAATTCTCTTTGTGGACAATTCAGGACCGTTGGACTTTTTGATAAAAATATTGAAACAACAGAATTTTTCAAATGCATTTTGTGTTTATGAACAGGAGCACGGAGAAGAAAGGATTTCAGAAAAAATTATTAGTCAAAGAGAGAAGCGAAGTAAAAATTTATGCATTCTAACCCTCGAAAAAACTCCCAAACAAATGGGAGAAAGGGTGAGAGAGCAGCATATAAAGTGGTGAAAGATAAAACAAGTACAGGGTGTCCGGGGTAAAAGTATCCAGAAGTTATGACTTATTTTTACGGAACTACCCTTTAGAATCTCTATTCTAAAAAAAAGTAACTCCCGCTGCCGCTGTGAAAAGCTTGTCACGCTATCTCCTCCGAAACCGCTGGGGGTATGGGGTCGAGAACGATACCAATGGATGCCAAAAAATAGGGGTACCTAATTAAGACATGTTTCATCTTCATCGGACTTAAAGTTTTTTTATTTTTTATTTTATGTTTTGTGGGAAAATATTGACTTTTTCATCTTCAGATTACGATACTTCAGATTACGATTACGCCAAAAAATTATCGTAGAATTTTGATCTTTTTACAATCTAAGACTACAGACATTTCTCTTTCAAACTAGACCTCATATATTTAAAGATATTTTAAAACAGATTTTCATCAAAAAATGAAACAGTTTTTCAAGAAATATCGTCCCATATGTGGATGTAATATTGATGCTCCTCGAGTTTTTATTTTACAAAGAAAATATTTACATCACCTGCAAGCTGAAAGTTATTTTATTCATATAAACCTCATTTCAAGTCTCTATCAGAAAATTTCGATTTTTAATTAAATTTTAAATCTTATAATTCAACAGTGATGAAAAGCCCTTCGCATAAGGGTGACAACGGTAAATGGATAGAAGCTGTTGCATTGCCCGAGGATTACCCCTATGTATCTCGCTACTAGCCCTAACAGAGGAAAGATGTAAAAATAATTCAAAACGATCTTTGTTGCCATTTTCACTTTAGAAGTTCATTTGTTCAGTTAATTTTTTTTTTTCAAAAGGGAAATGTATCTTTATCAAATTAAATACTTCATGTGCGAGCGTTATCTTTATAATAAATTCTTGAAATTTTTTTTACTCTAAAGAGAAGCAGAGAGTGGCAACAAAGGTTAAACTCTCAAACATTCTTTTGCTGTTCTTAAAAGTTACCTGATTTCAAGAAAGTTTGAAATTTATATTATATTTATAATTCATATCTTTATATTATTTAATTTATTTATTGATTTATATATTACTAATTAATTAATTTACTACAGCTTACTTTCCTACAGCTTAACAAAGGTTAAAACCTTCGAACATTGTTTTGCTGTTCTTGAAAGAGCTGGAAGCTTTCTTTATATATAAACCTCATTTCAAATCTCTATCTTAAAATTTCGATTTTAATTGAATTTTAAAGCTGATAATTCAACAGCGATGAAAACCCCTTCGCATAAGGGTGACAACAGTAAATGGATGGAAGCTGTTACATTGCCCGAGAATCACCCCTATGTATCTCGCTATTAGCCCTAACAGAAGAGCGAGCGTAGCAAGCCTAGGGGCGAAGTCCCTAGTTTAAAAAAATATATATATTTAAATAGACAGAACAACTCACCAAGTTTTAATATCAATCATAGATTTCGATGTGTGCACCTTTTGTAGCACGACTAACGTCTAAATGGTAATTCAGTTCTCTCCAAGTGTTTCGTAGAATATCAGGAGTTATTAGACTTTTTTGTTTCGGGATTCCTTAAAGCTGTTGTGTATAAACAAAAATTTGAAACTGTGGATGTGTTGAAGAAGCGTATCATTCAAGCAATTCACGTAATAACTTCTGATATGCTGCGAAACACTTGGAGAGAATTGGATTAGCATTTAGACGTTTGTTGCGCTACAAAAGATGCACACATCGAAATCTATGATGCTATGCTCGAAATCTACGATTGATATTAAAAATTGGTGAGATGTTCTTTCTATTTAAATATTTTTTAAAACTTCTAATGGTTAGTTCCGTAAAAATAAGCCATAACTTTTGGATACTTGTAGCCCGGACACTCTGTATATTAAAACATTTGAATGAAATATAGAGACAATTGTAGCGGCACCCCAACTTATACTCTCTAGTCTTAATAAAGCATAACCTTTTCACGAACATAGTTAATTTTAATTTCCTTGTAAATTTTAAGCATCTGGGCTTGTTTGTCTAAGCATTCTTCTACAGATTCCATTGAAGTAATAAAATTTCAATAAGTTATCATAATCTTACAACACATATTAACATGATATTTTTGTTTTAGAATATGTAGATACGTAGAAAATTACTGTGGTATATGTTAACTAATTTATTTAAAAATCGAAATTTAAGTTTAAGAATGAATATTTGCTACTTACATACACTGTTGTTTGTTGAACTTGCAACACAAACAAAAATTTCCGATATATAAAACTAATTTGACAGATGATGTGTGGATTCAGTGTATAAACTATTGAATTTACAGGTCTGGAATTGAAAAGGAGCATGCTAAAATCCCTATTTTGTTTGCCAGTTTTCAGCAAATAGAATTCCTTGCACACGGTAGAGAATTGGGTGATAAAAATTCTGGGTGGTTGCCTATGAAATATCGTTCTATTCGTATCTGACACTCATCCACAGTTCTTCAGTTGCTTTTCAGCAACATGCTATACTGACCAATTTTTTAGTTCTCATATCCCATACATATTTGGGAGCAAATCGGGTGACCGATCAAGGCTAGAAAGAAATGCTAGTTGTCAGCCTCAGAAGAAATGTTAGACAACTTCGATATCTGGACGAAAAATGAAAGGCAAGGAGATTCTTTAACAGAAGTTGGACTTCTAGTTCCAAGATTTCTCTGGCGTACCAGTGTCCTAGTAAGTTAAATCCGCATATTACGAGAGCGTAAATGAAATGGACAATTCAGACCAAAATTATTTATTTTCCACAGTTGCATATAAAATTGCTAAAGATGAGGTTTGAGATATGGAAATAATTATAAAATTTACGTGGCAATGTATACTTTTGTATTTAATATCACCTAATAATAACTACATTTATCACTGTGTTAAATACCGTCATCATGTTAATCCTCATATAACGTTTGCGCTTGTTTAAACTAGAATTGTATGTATATTCATCACGAGAAATGTACAATAAAGGTGTGAAAAAAATTGCGTTTTCTCTAATTTCTATTCCTTTCAATTTTTTCGCCACGTCGACGAATAATTCAGAATTTAATTCCACTACTTGGAATCTGATTCTTTATTTTGAATTTCACCTCATTAATTAAAACATTTTTTTGTCTGCTGATTTCCTTTTAAATTTAACGTTATATTTTGAGTGACAACTACCGGCTCTAACGATTGCCAAGTACATAATTACGTAGTTAAGCAGAGCTAAAACACTCTATGATCACTTTGGGGGAGGGGGAAAAACTTTTACACCTACCGGTAACAATTCGAGAAAACTGCATTTAAATTTTTAAACCTCTCAACGAACTCTCCAAAATGTAAAGCCACCTGTGGGAGTTTTGCAAAATTGAAATTGCTTTCAAGATCCGACTGATAATATTTGAAGCAACTACTTTGCAAGCAATTAGCAAAATTACTCTGCATAATTACGTATTTAACCTAGCTGTTTGTTTCAGTGATTAAATTTAAAAACTTAGGGAGGTTGATGCTTATTCCTACGCTGTTTTTTTCACTCGAAATTCATTCTGTTTAGGACTATCTAATTTTTCCTTCTTTATAATTATATCCTCAATGTTAAACTGTGTATAATTTACTCTTTTGCACTGAATTTTTCGTTTAACCGAGAATCTTAATTAAAAACAACAATTTCGGGTAAAAGCACGTGGAATTAATGTAACAGACAGTCTGATAAATCGAGGTAGCTTTGTCATTTTAAAGGATTAACTAATAATGGTACCCCATAATTATACTAAAATAACACTCTAAGCTGTAAATTTATCTCCATAAACGTTGAGAAATATCAATAGATATGTTCCAAAATCATTATTATGCGTAATACAAGAAAAATCCGAAAGTGATCTCTGGTGCTGGTTATCCGTGAAAATCAAAATTGAAAGCTTAATTTTTGTATAATATCATAAAATAGATAATTATTTTGGACGTATAATTCTGAAAAATTGAACTATTAGTAAGTTAAAGAAAATTAATTGGTCATTATTTGATTTTGAATGTTGCTAAACCATGCGAAAGACTGAATAGTAGTTGTATCCTGATAAACTAATTTCAATCATGAAATTTGAAAATATCTGTTGAACTGATTTTAATACCGATTATTGCTGCTTCAACGCAGTCTTTAGTTTCGTCATAGTGAAAAGCCTTTTGTAGCTTACTGGAAGTATGGGGTTATTTTTTCCAACACCTCACAGAGTGCACGAAACACAGCTGTGTGTTTATCGGGCGGTTTTCCTAATAGCGCATACAGATTGGTACAGAGTTCTCTGCATCTGCCAGTGATTTATGTCTCTCTGTACTCTCTACTATGCGTGGATCGCCTCCTCTGGCGGTCCATCAAAGAAAGAGTGGGGGGGTCAGCGGGTCAAATGGTGTCGAGCGGGGTCGGGGGACACACCACATCAAATAGCGCATACAGATTGGTACAGAGTTCTCTGCCTCCAGACCCCCGACTCCTGTCATCACATTAGTTACGGTAACATTAGACACGGTATTTAGAACCACCCCCATTCCCGCCCGCAAGATTTCTTTGATGTGGTGCCTCCCCCGACCCCGCTCGACACCATTTGACCCACTGACCCCCCACTCTTTCTTTGATGGACCGCCAGAGGAGGCGATCCACGCATAGTAGAGAGTACAGAGAGACATAAATCACTGGCAGATGCAGATAACTCTGTACCAATCTGTATGCGCTAAAAGAAATCTTGCGCGCGGGAATGGGGGAGGTTCTAAATACCGTGTCTAATGTTACCGTGACTAATGTGATGACAGGAGTCGGGGAGAGAACTCTGTACCAATGTATATGCACCATAACAAGTGGTGAGGGTAACTGTTTGGAAAAATAGAAAATGTTTTCCAACCCCGTCATAAAGCTGTCCATCCTAGCGATAGCTTTGCGACTTTGTCACGGGAATGCAATAAAGTTTCGGTGTTACGAAGAAAATGTCATCAACTGGGTTGCCGGCCCCTCTCTGAAAAACAAACGCATTTTCGTGGAATTGGGAGGGTCGCCGACAAAGAAAATGCCACAAGATATAGGCAGAGAGTTGGAGAATTTAAGGAGATGCTGCTTAGAATGCGCCCTGAGTGGAGAGGTTTTTTAGGCTCCTGTGTTTTTGGGCCGAGCTGGGTCCTAGTGCGTGCGTTGTAAATCGGCACGTAAATTAATTTATTATGTCGAAAGTGTCTAATGTTTATTTTTTTTGTAAATAAATCATCGAGTTTTTGTTTTAAAAAATTGGCCTTCGAAATTTTATTTAGGACTCTGTCTTTCTTGGTATGCATCAAACAGTAGTAATTTTTAGCAACGCCTGAGAGAATCGCCTTAACCATTTACCGGGACGCCACACTTTGTACGTCTCACACTACGCAGTTTGCTAGGTATGTGCCTACCTTTTGGGCACTTTTTTTGAAAAATAGGAAATTTTTATGAAACACAAGTGTTTTTAGTTAGAACAGGGAATAAAACTGTGAATTTAAAAAAAAGTTAGTGGAATTTTCATTAACTTTTCAAATTTAGGCAATTTTTTAGTCAAATTTTAGTAAAAATTAGCGTTTACGCCAAATCCTCTAAAACAAAATCTAACCAATATATTTCACTTTTTTTTTCAACAGTTTATTAGTAAATCACTTACCTGTGTTATGAAGCAAAATATTTGCAATACCTCTTAAACTTACTAACATATACCAAAATTTGTATATTAAACAAGATTTTTAAAAAAAATTTCATATATTTTTCAATAAAAATAGCTCTTAAATTAATAAATACATACTTACAAGTTATATTTTGGTTCATAACATACCACTAAATGAGCAAAACCTTGTGACAAAATTTTATTTCAATATCTTAAAAATCTTTTAAGAAATGAAATTTATCGTAAACGTAAAAAATGAAAAATGCAGTTTTCCAGAAAACGCAAATAAAGATTTTATTGTAGCACAAAAAAAATATGTATAAACTTTACAACCTCAAATTTCACCATATTTGTAGGTCAAGCCTTCCGTGGCTTCATTTTTAATTAATTTTAATTTTCTTTTAGCTTTTAGTATTTTTGTGCATGTTTTTGTAGTTGGTAGAATTTGTCGCCTCGATTTCTTTATTCGCTCAATGTCGATTTCCATGTACATTTTCGACATTTCTGGTTCAGTTTTTATTTTTAAATAATTGAAAACAGATACAACACCCATAAAACATGAATTAAACAGTAGCACTGCAATAGAGGCCCCTAATAACAATGTTTGCAATTAAAGAAAATTTTCTTTAGGAAAAATATTCCACAAAACATTGTTAAATGATCCATTATTGTTTTGAGTGATGCCATGCAAACACTTTTTCAGTAACTTCTGATCACACTAACCAGTTCTAAGTAAGCTGGTTTTATAATTTCGACAATTGTATCTAGAAGTCCTGGGGATTTTTCCGAAAGCTGCTTTCCATGATGAAATGCTTGCTTGTATTTACACCAACTTTCGGGACCCTCAGGACACTGTCCATGCATCGACTTTTCGTTGCTTGAGCAACAATGAAAAAAAAAACAGCTAACACTGCTGATTGCATATTTTGAAGATTTGCAACATTACTGCGAATTGCAGTCCCATAATAGTTTTGTAGCTTGTCTATAAAGTTATCAGTTAGTTTCCCCTTTCCATCAAGTCCTTTAATGGTCTTTTAATGTTCTTAAAACTATAAAAAGTAAATAGAGGAAACATAATTCTACATTAAAAATGAAAAATGAGCATTAAAATTGTTTAAAAATAAAGAAATAGCTGTAAAAATGTATTTTTTGTATTTCCGTGGCCCTTTAAAAGTCACTTCCGGTTTCAGAAAGTTCATTTCCGGTTTATAATTTGGGCTATAACTTTGCTTCTAATTTTCGCTGAACCAAAAGTAAATCATTTTTGAAATCCTAAATGTTTGAACTTTAATTTAAAATAATTAGAAAAAAATTCGAAATTTTTCGCAAAAACAGCGATTTTAGGGTAGGCACATACCTTGTAAAACCGATGACCACATCCGTCAATTTATCCTTTACAGTTTTTCCACTGTCATGAAAATTGTACAAACAATGAAGGGTGAAATTTCGATTTTGGTTTAAATAACCAAATTGATGACTTCAGTTATATAACATATATTATTATTAAGTTATTTATTGCGGATTTGTATTCCATTGTTGAAAAAAGGAACAGGCCGTTGTTTTGTAAGTAACAACCTATTTAACTCTTTTTACGTACATACAAGAATTTTTAAACAAATTTATTTAAGAAATAATACTGATTTATATATGATATTTCACTTGAAAATTAAAGATTCCCTGTTGAGTACAAACATTATTACAAGTCCACTTATTTTTACTAAATTAACAAAAGCAATGTGATTTAAAAAAAAAAAAACTTTTACTATCTAAAGCTGTCATACCACCAATGACTGAAGTGATGATTTATTACTTGTTATTAAAATTAAACTCGTTGGAATTAAATGTGACAAATATTTTAAAGAAGGGATTAAAATAAACCTGAAAGAACATTATTTAAACCGAAACACTATTTCACATAAACAGAATAATGATTTAACAATAGCAGTTTAATTTGTGTTTCCTCGCAGTTTCAGATATTAACTAAATCTTCCACACTTCAAACTTGACGTCATTCTTGGGTACATATGATATTTTAGACATTATTTTCTAGGAATTAAAGCTTTAAAATGGGTGACTGTAAGAACTTAGAATGAATCATGGGGATTGTTTTAACAAAATATTCTAATACAGTGGACGCTCGTTAATTCGAACTCAAAGGTTCTCAGAAAAAAGTTCGAATTATCCGAAGTTCGAATTATCCGAAGTTCGAATTATCCGATGTTAAGAGAAAATATATAACTTTAAATGTGTATCACTGAAGAAGAAAATTCTCCTAGTACGTATAACCCCAGAAAATATATTATACTACGTTATCTAAAATTAAACATATTAAAAAGCAATACAGATTTACCTTAATCATAAAATGAAGCAGAAGATATGCAGTAGAAAGTAAACTTTAATTAAAAATATGAATTACACTTTGGAGAATAACTGTAAAATGGATGTTTGGTTCTGTTTATGATGCCTGCATTGTTCAGCCAGCTTCTCGATTTGAAGTAAACATTTCAATTCATTTTCAGAGGAAGGTTCCATATGAATAAATGATTTCAGAGTTTTAATAGAGTCCATTATAGCTTTGTCCATTATGGCCGCATTAAAAATATCTTTCGGCAGGTAAGTAGAGAAATGCCCTGGCAGTTTCCTACCGAAATTAGTGCATACGTCTTCGTTTACATCAGAGCTTTGGCCTCATACAGTTTGATAAGAAATATTGTGCGTTGACTTAAATCGAGAAAGCCATCCATCACTGCATTTAAAATCTTCACTACCCATTCGACTTGCCAATTCATCACTTGCCTTCGTCAGCACTAGGGGTCCATTTATCGAAAAATTTCGAGATCTAACATCCTGGAACCATAGCAGTAGATTTTTTTCTAGATCTTCTTGGGACGCATTCCTCATGCGTTTCCATTCTCTAGCAAATTTTGATTTTTCCCATGAATCTAAAATTGACTCCTTGTTTTCAAATTAGTTGACAAGGCATTTTTTTAATTACATAGTCAGCTGCTAACTTTGTCACATAGTTTTTTAACATAGTCAGCTGTACATTCGCCATTCTCTACTTTCTTTAAAATTTCTATCTTTGTCTCCAAAGTTAGGGTTTTGTACTTTCCACGTGTAGACATCCTGAATTTTTACACGTTCACACCACACAATGAGGAAGAAAAACTAGACCACATTAACTTGTCTGCACTGCAGTTATAACTGACGCAGCTCTCTAGAATCTGTAGTAAAGACTAGTTTTTCTGAAATTCTAAGAAAATCGATCCAAATAAAGGAAAATTGCTTTTTCCGTTTAGCACTAATAAGAAGGACAATAGCAACTAACGTTTAGCGGACATGCAATAGTCTAGGAATGCAGGCATGTGCCTCTTTACCCAGAAAAGAAATTTTGACACACAAAATAATAAACACAGTGTTTATTTTCCCCATTAAACGAGGAAAAAGAATTTTTTTTTGTCAAATTTTTATTTCGAATTAACCGAAGTGATAAAAATTTAGTTCGAATTAATGAGATATTTTTAACATTAATTTCAATACAAGTTTTTGGGGGCCTTTGGATTAGTTTGAATTAACCGAAAGTTCGAATTAACCGAGTTCGAATTAACGAACGTCCACTGTATTTAATTTTAATATTTATATTTAATTTTATAGTGTCTGCCGCATTGGAAAATATATAGTTCATTATATGACTTAACGTCAAAATTTAAGTTAGTAACAAAAAAATGTATTAAAATGACGTATTTATAGATATTTTCTTACATTACTTACGGAAGTTTCAGAATAATTTAAAAACCTTTAAACATTTAAAAAAACAGTTCTTTAATAACGGTTCTAACAGTTTTCAAAAATATATTTTATCACGCTGTATTTTGTCTTACTTTTTGTTGTAAAGCCTATCATAGTTTTACCAGTTTCTTTCTCTATTCTTTTTATCTATTACGTTACATCAAATATCTCATTTTAAACGGTTCAATTTTCATATGATTTCCAGTTGTTTGATTTTCTTGTTTTAGGAAGTGGACTTTTTCATTCTTTAGCAAATTTTTACATCAAAATAAATGAAAGTTTGTAGGTAAATTCCGATTTTCATTCGTATCATGAAAGTCAAATATTAGCTGTAAAATTCCCCATGGATAAGCAGTTTAAAGAACTGAGTTCAATATTTAACATTAATGTAACCTTCGATTTGACTGCTTGAATGCAAAATAAATTTCGTAGGAAACAGAACACGCACTGAATTGAAATGTTTCTTGAACTATAACTTTCTTCCTTTAAAAAAGGACTATTGCTGTTGTATTAAAAGACCTTCAATTTTGCATGCGCATGATAATTTTAAGATTCATTTATAAATATTTTCTGAAATATGGAGACAAAACTCCCAGAAATATTTTGTATAAATGCTATATTTATAGTTAAATTTCTTTGTGAATATATGAGAATAAATGAGATAGCTAATCTCTTTAATGTTCGGGTATAATAATTTTTCACCTTTCTAAGAATAATTGATCTCATTTTATATATTAAATAATTTATTGACTGGTAGTATTTATCAGTTATCACCCACACGAACCCGAAAATTTAATAATTCAGTCACATATATTTTCTCAAATAATTGGACAATCTCTCTAAAATATTTAATCCTGCTACCCTTCTAATTTAATATCTGTAGGAAAACGGAAAAGAAAGGTTATAAAACTTTAAACATTTAAAACATAATCACTTTGATGCGTATATTATGTAAGAACAATTAAACCATTTATTCCACTTAGCCTCAGAAACTTTCAGAATAATTTATTTCCAAAAGGTTTTATCGCAACAGCAGGAGGGGAAATTTGATTGTAGGTGTCTTTAAAACACAGTATACGTGAAATATAATAGGTATAATTGATTTTTTTTGGGCTGCTGTTGACGTTTCAAGTGTTAATGAACAAAGGGATCATCTGTTTTCTTGGTGTACAACCGTCCTTATCGAAATATAGCAGATTGCTTGTAACATGGTTAAGACTGCTTTCTTTCAAACTCTAATTAAGAAAAATCATGCTTTTCACTTCTCAAATGAATTTCCTCCTCTAATTTTTCAGAGGTGTGGTAATTTGAAACTCACTTTCGAACATTTGAGGGTTTTTTTTATCATCTATTACCTTGTATTTTCTTAAAATAATTTATATATTAGGGCAATATCGCTTCAAGTGTGATAAAGGCTTTTTTCCTGTGTCGAAACGAATAATTTTAGAGAACTTGTTGCATTTTATATGTATTATATTGTATAAAGTTTACTTTTTTGTATATATATATATATATATATATATATGGATTAAGTATTAATCAAAACTTTTAATGAACTGCAAATTTATTATTATTTTTTTCTCAACTGTTATTTCCCTTATCAAAAATTTTCAAAATCTTAGAAGGTAGATCAGTATTAATTTGTAAGTAAAAATTAATATTATTAAACTGCGAAAGAGAGTTAATACATTTTAAAATTCTCAGAAGGTAGATCAGTGTTAATTTATAAGTAAAAATTAATATTATTAAATTGCAAAACATAGTTAGTAAACAAATAGTAAAGTAATCCATAATTAATAATAGCTATAAATTTCGGTAACAATGAGCAAGAATTAACATGATTTTTATTTTTCAATTTTTAATATTTTGTTCGTTGTTACATTTATATTTTCCTTTGAAATGGTACATCTAAATAAATTCAAGGAAGAAATTTGAAAATGACTACTTCACTATCATAAATGTAAAGTAAATTTAACACTTAAAAAATTTTAACACAGTATACGTATAAAATCAAAATAAACCATTGTATATAGAAACTACTATAAAAATTTGTTATTTAATAGCAATACCACACATAACATAAGTAAGTTATAACTTTTCTGAATAACTGGCTAAGATTTCTATTTATTGCAAAGACAAGTAAAGCTGTTCGAAAGCAGATAGGTATAACAGCTCAGTTAAAGAATTTTCAAAACGTAAATTCTTTACAAAATTCACATTAAATATATCTTTTTCCTTTCAATTTCAGACTACCGTTTAAAGTCTGTAGTGTGTTTTGTTATGGATGTTTAAATGTATAAATTTCTTGAAGCGTCACTAAACTAAAGATATATATATATATATATATATATATATATATATATATATATATATATATACATAAGTCTAAACTAACTACGTATATACAAATCCATGCATAACGATGTCGCAAATACTCAATCACATCACGGGTTTTACTTGAGTAAGAAATTTTCACCACTTTGTAAACAGTGCTTATCTTAGCACACTTTATCCTATCCACCCAATCACATGTTAGGTTAAATAAGCGATTGACGTCACATAGTAAATAAGCCTTCAGCTTTCCCCTGGAAATACATAGGTTGATTAGAAATTATTTCTAAAGCATGAAAAAGAGGAAGCATTATCTTTAGAACTATGTTTATCAAGCTAGAAGTTAATGGGATTTCATTAATATTCTGCAGTTGATTATTAATAGTAAAATAACATACATGCTTGGAAATATAGATACTTGTAAGTGTACATACTGTCAAGGAGGTAGAAAAATCTATCAATAGTACACTGATAACTCAAATGTTAACTACGTTATTCAAATTTTAAATTTTAAAATTTTTTCAAAAAAAAGTTAGTTTTAAGTTTATAGTCAGATTTCAAAATAACAAACACCCACGGAAATGGAAAAAAAATTCCTAGATTTTATCTTATAGGATTTTGCACTTTATTCTTCAGGCATTTTGATCATGGATTCGGATTCTATTCAGGTCCAGGATGAACATATTACATCAATTTCGAGCAAAATAAAAACTTACTTTTTTTTTCAATTTGAAGCAAGACCTTCGTTATAAATAAAAATTTATTATAACATGTTGAAACTGTCAATTACTTGATAGGATGCATTAAACATTTCTTATTGGTTTGCAGCAAGTTATACCGAATGGTAATAAATGTGAACTTCTGTGCGAATAATGAGCACATATTTAACATTATAACATATTAAAACCGTCAAATATTTGATAGAATATATTAAACATATCTGATTTGTTTGCTGTACGTTGAATACCGATTGTGAATAAGTGTAAAATTAGTAAACTTTTCATAACTCAAGAAATTCAGTTGATTTAAAATTATTAAATAACAGTAGTAATTAATTATTAAATTAATTATTAATTATTAAAGTTTTTCTAGGAAACAAGGTAATAACAGAATGCAAATTTTTATACGTCTAATAACTTAGTTTAATTGTTTTGCATCCCACACCGCACGATGTATTAAAAGAAATGTAAATGTGTGCGCTTAAAAATGTCAAATATGTCAGGAATGCTTTAAGGTCCACCATTAACAATTTTACGATTAGCTCGGAAAATGTCCAGTGAAGCATACCTTGTCAAATATTTGACTGGAATGAACTGCAAAATTACTTGCCATTAGCATCTGCACAGATTATCCGTCTCGGAAAAGCTTTTAATGAGGTTACAGGAGCATCAGTGAGGGATATATTTTAGCTATCGTGACAGGAATTCCTGAACTTCCATTTCCTGAAACTTCCGAAGATAGAAATGACTACTAGCAGAAAGGTAAAGCTTTAGAGAAATAATTAAACTGTCTTGCACTAAATGGAGACTAATATCTTAAGTTAAAATGATTTTTGGCAAAGTAAACCAGAGTGTTATTTCTTGCGATCAGTTTATAATTAATGTGAATAATTTAATTTGTTTGACTATGATACATTACACAGTTATCATTAAATAGTGCATCTACAAACTTTTCTGAATTTTTAAAACTCTAGGTTATGCTAAGGTAATTAATTTATATTAAGAGTGATTTTTTTATTTAAGTTATTTCGTTTTCATTTACGTTATCATTTCATTTCACAGCTACAAAATTTTCTGAACTTTTAAAACTTTTGGTTATGCAAATGTAATTTATTTATTTTAACTGATTTTTATGTTTCGTTTATTTGGTTTTCGTTATCGTTATCATTAGATAGCACAGTTACAAAATTTTCTGAGTTTTTAAAACTCTTGGTTATGTTAATGTAATTAAATTATATTACGAGTGATATTTTTTCCTTTAATAAGTTTTTTTCGTATTAAGAGTGATTTTCTATTTATTATCGTTTCACAGTAAAGCTACAAAATATTCTGAACTTTTAACACTCTTGGTTATGAATGTGATTAATTTATATTAAGAATGATTTTGGGGGTGTTTCGATTATTTCGTTTTCATTTAAGTTATAATTTCATAGTACAGCTATAAAATTTTCTTAACATTTAAAACTTTTGGTTATGCAAATGTAATTCATTTATTTTAACTGATTTTTATGTTTCGTTTATTTGGTTTTCGTTTTTGTTATCATTAAATAGTACAGGTACAAAATTTTCTAAGTTTTAAATTTCTTGGTTATGTTAATGTTACTAATTTCTATTAAAATTGATTTTTTGTTTTATTTTTTTCGTTTCATTTAAGTTATTTTTTCATAGTACAGCTATAAAATTTTCTGAACTTTTAAAAATTTGGTTATACAAATGTAATTAATTTATTTTAACGGATTTTTATGTTTCGTTTATTTGGTTTTCGTTTTCGTTATTATTAGATAGTACAGATACAAAATTTGCTGAACTTTTAAAACTCTTGGTTATGTTAATGTAATAAATTTATATTAAGAGTGGTTTATTAAGTGTCTTTTTTTTCTATTCGTTATCATTTCATAGTACAACTACAAAGTATTCTGAACTTTTAAAACTCTTGATTATGCTAATATGATTAATTTACAGTAAGAGTTATTTTTGGGGGTGTTTCGTTTATTTGGTGTTTATTTTCGTTATTGTTTCATAGTGCAACTAAAAAATTCTCTGAACTTTTAAAACTCTTGGTTATACTAATGTAGCCAATTTATTTCGAGAGTTAACTTTTGTTTTCGTTTTGGTTTGTTAAACGGATATACAATTTCAGACATATGTGTTGCTTCTATTTGTTATAATGCAATGCATTGTCGTTATTTTTATAAGGGAATATTAAAGATTAATAAAGGGAGGAAAATAGAGAACACTGCTCTACATATTATTATAATGCGTAATATTTTAGCATTAATCCTATGTGTCAAAGTAAAAAAGCACATTTACGTTCTAAAATATTAAAACAATGATAAAATTAGAATCGATCCTGAAGAGTTTTATAACTTTTTAGATGATAGCGATACACACTGTTTACAGTTCTAATATAAAGCACTTTAGTTTCTTTTTCACCATTTTTGTGGGTATTATTAAACCATCTCAAGGTCAGTGTATCAAATATATAATACATGTTATAATTTTTTTATATATACAGAATGAGTTGAAATCACATTTTAACATACTCCATATAACACATCGTTGGTAATTGAGAAAATAACACCCAAATTAGTAAAACAAACCGATGAACATAAAAAACATCAAGAAATACAATATTAACAACGATAAAGAAAGCTTAATTCGAAATCCAAAATAAAATCTGAATTTGTTTCCTACACAAAAAGCTGTAAACAAAGGAAATGAAAATTAAATAATTTAATATATATATATATATATATATATATATATATATATATATATATATATATATATATATATATATATATATATATATATATATATATATATATATATATATATATATATATATATATATATATATATATATATATATACATATATATATATATATTTATTAATTTATTTATTTATATTTTTTATTTATTTATTTATTTATATCAGGAAAAATATTGAATAATTGCATCAAATACAATACAGAACTGAGATTTTTCAAGTCAAAAAGAAAGTCTGCATCAAATGCATCTATTATTCTGAATTTTGTTCAAGAAAGGTAATAAAAACAGACGTTTTATACTTCTCTGTCATGGTCGGTCAATAGGATTAAACGTACATTTCCATTCTATGAATCCTACGTTTCAGAGAGTATGAGGGCAGGGAGAGGTTTAATCCTCAGAGATCAAACTCTACTGGGGTGGGATGAACATTTTAGATATTAGATCACGCTCGAGTAGGAAGTACTTCGCTTACAATCTGAGCTCAAAATACCCTTGAAATTTTATTGCACATTTGGAAATGGGACATAAACTTTTGACGCTCTTAAAACAGCCATTTATAAGCGGATTTAAAAAAAAGGGAATGCAATAGATGCATAAATGTAAAAAGAATGCTAAATAATAAAAAAATGTAGTCATACCAAATATTAATTGCACGAAATAAAAATGTTATAGGCATTACAGTTTATAGAGATTCAAAGAATAGTAGATATATATTTTTATAACATTCATATTTAAAGTTTTTACTTGAACGTGCTTTAAGTCATCCATATTCTGACGAGAGAAAGAAAATTTATGTTTTCATATTCCGTATAAAATTATTCTTAGATGACTATGAGCACTATGGAAGGAGAATGGAATTATAAGTAAGTTTTAAGATTCATTCGTGTTTCAAAAGAAGGAAAATAATTCTTGTTTCCTTAAGTAATAAAACTCTTTCCATACTTAAAATGGCCATTTATAAAAGGGTTTCAAAAAAAGGGAATACAATAAATTAAAAAAGAATTCTAAATTAAAATTGCCTGTATTTATACATTAATATTATTCTTGATGAATATGAACACTATAGAATGAGAATGGAATTTTAAAGTAAATTTTAAGATTCATTCATTTTATGTTTTAAAAGAAGGAATATAAAGTCTTGCTTTCTTATATAATATAAATTTTGCCATTCTTAAAATGGTCATTCATTAGCGTTTCAAAAAAGAAAATGCAACAAATGCAAAAAGAATGTAAAATTAAAATTGTCTGTATTTATACCTTTAACTGACTGTGGAAAATTAGAAGATTATAGGCAATAAATCGTTTACTCAGATTCAAAGCCAAGCAGATATATAAATTTCCTATTTATGATTTAAATTTTAAATAAGTATGTTTAATGTCATTCATATTTTGAATGGGAGAACGTAAATAAATCTATAGATACCTCCTATTATTCAGTAATGAGAAGAAATCAAAAGTATTTTTAAAAAGTTTCGTTCATAAAAAGTTTTAAAAACAAAACATAATGCATGCATAAAAGTAAAAAAAGCTTGCATTTAAAGGAAAAGTATTTATATATCATTTATCGCAAAAAATTAGGAGATAGAATAAAATTTATAACATTTAATGAAAAGTAAATTTATGTGAACACTAACCCAGAGCATTTAAATTATGTTTGAACATCTTTCATGCAGTTCATATTCTGAACAGGAGAAAAAGTATTAACGTTTAAATTGTTTCTGCCAGTCTTTTACAAGAACTGAATCGTAACTTTAAAAATTCTAAAAGACTAACGTAATGCATTCATGTAAGTAAAAAAAAAACTGAAAATTAAAAAATGTTTTTATATTTCATATCCTATCAAAAAAATATTAAACTGTTCAAAATAAATGCAAATTCAAGATAATATTTTTTATCTAAACAAGTTTTATATAAGCCGTTTTCAGGAGGGGAGATAGAAAATTCATGTTAAAATAATTTCTTTAATTCAGTCCCGATAATCAAATCATAAATAAGTCAAAATAGTTTCATTTATGTACAACTTCCCATAAAGAGAATCCCTTAAATGCATAAAGTTAAAATATTCATTGCTAAGTAGAAAAAGAGTATTTTTTGTGATAAATATGAGGATTATAAAATTTATAACTTTCAAAGAAATGCAAATTCATGCGAATACATAGCTTTTTTTAAGATTTAGGTTATATTTGATCGTTTCTCATAACATTTAAACTCTAAATAAAGCGACTATATTGAGGTTCAAGCTTATTCTGTAATTAAATTGAAAGAATTACATTACTGCTAAGCAAATTACAGTTAATTATACTGGAGAATTCTCTTCGATGAACACGCATATGGTACGTAAATATAAAATTTGTTTTGCTTTTAGAAACAAAAATGTGAACAAAGGGAAATGAAAATCAGCATAAAATTAAAAATACATAAATATAGTTGGATGAAGATATTGATTTGAAATCAGATTTTCTCTCCACCAGTGAATGTTTATTGGGGACAAGTGATATTGTGATCTAAAAACAGTTACTGTTGAACAAGAACTTAGGTACAAAAATGTAAACTGATTTCTACGTAAAACGGCGCAAAGTTCAAAATAAATAAATAAATAAAGTTGGATAAAAACCTTGACATTAAATAATAAGATTTTCTCTCCATCAGTGACTAATTTTTAGGGACAAATTAAATATTCACCTAAAAATATTTTACTGTTGAACATAAATTAAAAAGAATTAAATAAAGGAAGTTCTAGGAAAAATAGCATAAAATTCGAAATAAATAAATACAGTTGATAAAGACACTGATATTAAATTCTGAGATCGTCTCTCCATTGGTGAATGTTTTTTGGGGGACAAATACAATTGTTGTCTAAAAAACATTTATTAGAGAACAAAAATTTAGAAACGAAAATGTAAATAAATTTCTACGAAAAAATAGCATTAAATAAAAAATAAATAAATAAATACATTTGGATAAGGACATTGACATTTAATATTAAGTTTTCATCTCCACTGGAGAATGTTTTTTGGGTAGGAGTAAAATTGTCACCTAAAAAATATTTATTGGAGAAAAAAAATTTACATACAAAAATGTAAATAAAGTTCTATTAAAAAAAGCATTAAATTAAAAAGAAATAGATAAATACAGTTAGATAAAGACACTGACATTAAATTGTGAGGTTTTCTCTCCGTTCGTGAATGATTTTGGGAGATAAATAAAATTGTCACCTAAAAAATATTTATTGGTGAACAAAAATTTAGAAACAAAAGTGCAAATAAAGTTCTACGGAAAAAAATAGCATTAAATTAAAATTAATTAATAAATACATTTGGATAAAGAATTTGACATTAAATAAGTTTTTCTCTCCATTGGAGAATGTGTTTTGGGGACGAGTAAGATTAAAACCTAAGAAAACATTTATTGGTAAAAAAAAAATTAGATACAAAAATGTAAATAAAATTTTATTAAAAAAATAGCATTAAATTAAAAACAAATAAAGAAATAAATACAAATGTAGAAAAACACACATTGAATTATGTGATTTTCTCTCCGTTGGTGATATTTTTTGAGGATAAATAAAATTATCAACTAAAAAACATTTATTGGTGAACAAAAATTTAGAAACAAAAATGCAAACAAAGTTCTACGAAAAAATAGCATTAAATTAAAAGTAAGAAATAAATACATTTGTATAAAGGCTTTGATATTAAATAACTTTTTCTCTCCATTAAAGAATGTTTTTGAGGGACAAATAAAATTGTAAACTAAAGAAAACTTTTATTGGTGAACAAAAATTTAGAAACAAAACTGTTAAGAAAGTTCTACGAAAAAAATATCTATAAATTAAAAATAAATAAATAAATACTGTTGGATAACGACAGTGAAATTAAATAATGAAATAAAAAAAATTATATAATATTATGCAAATAAATAAATAAATACGATAAGCAAACGTACTCATTACATACTTGTATATATGTTTGCATACGATTAAAAAAATGATATAGTATTACGCAAATAAATAAGTAAATACGACAAGCAAACGTACTCATTACATACTTGTATATACTTATGTTTGCATACGCTTAGTGGAAAAATGTAATTACACAAAGGAAAAGGAAATTTTAGAAAATACGATTTCAATGTGCGAAAGCTCCTTAAATAGCTTAAAATTTACTAACTAGATTACATCTAGAAATATACATCAAAAGTTAGTTTAGTCGAGTAATCATTTCCTTGGGAAATATCAACATATTTATTCAGATTGCAAATTAAGCGTGAATAGGAAAATATCTTGTACTTTAAAGTTATCTAAAATTTAATCGGAACAGTTTCTAATGGGGTTACATATGTTCGTTTGACAAATGCTATTTTGCTATCTTGACGTGAGTCTCTTAATTACCATTTCCTGTAAGTTCGAAACTTTGCAATGACCGGAAGTGGCAAATGGACCGGCCTCTCTTTGAAGTTACAAAGGTGTGTTGATCAAAGTACCGTGATATAATTGATGATTTGATTTCAGTTTGACGTGGCGCAGTTAAAACTGTTGCGCGGATAATTTTCAACCTTTGTTTCGATTAAACATGTCACAATGGATAATAATTTAGAGTTAGTATTTTGAAACTAGGACAGTTCCGATCTGGCATTTATGCTGCACAGATGACATTAGATATATTAATTACAAAAGGGGGAAGGCCGTAGATAAAATTAAGAGTTTACGCCTATGCATATAATGTTGATAGAGAGAATAATTGTTATGTTGCATAGCCAAATTTATTTTGTATTATATGGTAACATTTCAAACGGATTTCCATTTTTCTAAAAATTTTATTAATAGGCTATGCTTTGTGACAGTATCTTAATATAATTTAGGAATCAATCAAGAATCGAGAATGGATTTTAATGTATAACAATACTAAGGTGGCTACTTGTTGCAAGTTATATTTCGTTATGTACAGTTTAAAAAAAAAGATCATACACATTAAAACGGATTTCACTTTTTTTCTAAAGTTTTATTATTGGGCTATGCTTTATGACAGTATCTTAACATAATTTAGAAATCAGTCAAGAATCGAAATTGATTTTAATGCATAACAATACTAGTAGGCCTAATTATTGCAAGTTATACTTAGTTGTGTACTGTTGAAAATAAAATGGCCATAAATGTTAAAATACTGAGTATGTCATAAATAATTTAGAGTATTTCAGTGGTAAAATAGTAACAAAAGTGAAATGTCAGTGTTAATTTCTCTAGTGCTGCAATTCAGTGATTTTACTGAAATAATAAAATTTGATTTCGTAATGATAATTTTAATTGATAAAATATATTCTATAAATATTAATCATTATAAAAACATCAAAAACTCAAATATATTGCATATTTCACATTTATATGCTACACTAATTTATTCAAATACCGTGATTGAATGTAGAAATGAACAAGCTACAGACAAAACAATCATTCTGTTAATTAAATTAATGATGGAAGATTATCATTTCATTCACACATGTTCTAAAATTCATATATGACAAGTTTCTATTGAATTGAAATGCGCAATTTTGTCATTTAAATTTAACTTGTCATCTAAACATTTTGCGTAGTTCATGTTTTCTTCTCAGATTGTCTGTCAACATGCTTAAAGAAGTGATTTAATATACAGACTATCATAATTATGCTAATTTTATAAATAGTTAGCCTACATTTGCTTCAGATTTCCTTTTTGTATAGTAGTTAATCTACTAAATTACTTAAATTAAAAGATCTCTACTAACATTTGCAGACTGTCCTTGGAAAATGGTACAAGTGCCAAAAGACAAGATTTTCAGTAAATGAAAACAAACTACAAAATTTGGTATATTTTGTGGTGAAAATTCGCTTTACTAACTATTATAGGAACTAACAGAACGTCGATTGCATTTTCACCTTTTACTAGTGTATTGACATGAGAACATATACTAACATCTTCAGGGGGGAAAATTGGCATTGGTAACATTTTTAACAGTCTTCAATTATCAACGTATCTTTGATACCATTGTTTTAAAAATAAATCTATTTTTTCTGTTACCAATAATTAATGAAATAGACCCGAGGTAGACAAGTGGCAGCACGTTGGGCTTGGAACAGGAGGGAGTCGAATCCCGACTATCGCAGTTGAATACCTTTGTGTATAAGCCGGATATCGACAAGTTGAATCCGTAGACCAGAAAGTCCTCCTATGCAGTCAGTGAGGGTGGGAGAGGGTACCATCCCCCCAGATGTCACCCATGGGGATGTTCGGTTAAAATTGAGGTGGCACCAGGGGGTAGTGTTGGTTCACCGATACGGTGCCCCCGGTGAAACAATACTCGAGGATTATGTGCGAATGTTTTTATTGACAAACACAATGAAAGAAATCGGCACAATAAAGAATATGAATATTTAAATTAAATATTTATGGGTAACTTTCTGTAAATGATCGTGTAAGAGTTAATCACGTTGAAATGCATTTTAAGAAAGGAGTTATTTCAAAATATTTATCTATTTCACTGTATGTTCCTTTTTATGACAATATTGTTCTTGTAATCGCTGAATTTTTTTCTGTCTGCGTAATTGCTTGAATATGTTAAAAATACACGTGCTTAAATTTATTTAAAAAAATCTTGTTACAAGTATTTTGAGTACTTAAAATTATAAAGCATATGAATTCAATGTTTATTTTTTCGATAAAAAAAGATTTGCTGTAAAGGATTTAATGTAATTGCTTGCTTATGTTAAAAATATACGTGCTTAAATTTATTTAAAAACTCTTGCAACAAGCATTTTGAGTACTTAAAATTATCAAGCATATGAATTCAATGTTTATTTTTTTCGATAAAAAAGGATTGTGTAGATTTTCATTAAATTTAAGTTGATAGAAGAACCAAAAAAGTGTTTATTTTGAGGCATTAGTGAAATATTTTTAGAGAATTGTAATTGCTTGTTTATTTTAAAAATACACGTGCTTAAATTTATTTAAAAACTATTGCTACAAGTATTTTGAGTACTTAATATTATAAAGCATATGAATTCAGTGTTTATTTTTTTCGATAAAAAAGGGTTGTGTAGATTTTATTAAATTTAATTTGCTAGAAGAACAAAAAAAAGTGTTTATTTTGGAGGCATTAGTGAAACATTTTTAGAGAATTAGAATTTATAAAATAAAAAAAAGCAATTTCGTTAAGAATGTAAACACTTGAAATCATCCAAAACATGAATTTCTTTCGAAAACCTTCAAAAACGGAAGAAACAAAAGAAACTCTCATCTTATCTCAGCTTGATATCCATTTAAATGCGACTGAATTTGAAATGCTATCAAATGAAACTTTTACGAACATTATAAATAAGATTTATGTTCCGTCCAACTTCCAAAACCTTAATGAGAAACACAACTTCCGAAATTTTATGCAACGCAGCGAAGTACAATTTAGCAGCAGTTAAATTATTCTTGAAAACATAAATTAGCTGCATAACATGCATCTAAATCAAATCGGATAATAACTTCCGAATTCATCGTTCATTCGGTACTCATAGGGCTATTGACATACTGTTTATTTTCCGAACAAAACCTATCCATCTAGAAGGAATTCGGGAATGCACAGATATTCTGGAGAGAGCATTTTAAATTTTCTAAAGTTTAATGCAAAAGACTGCTACAAAACTAGTTTACTCTTTAGATATTTTGCTCGCAATCGGGAATGGGAATACATTTGAAACAAATACCATCAATCTAAACCATGACTGCACGTTTGGCATCAATCTTTTCAACTTGTTTTGACAAAGATCATCAATCTTTCCTCCAATCAAATTCCTTTTAACTCATTTGAAAGACTTCGAATAATTCCCTTTCTGTTATCACTCATAAGAACATTCCTTTTCTCCGTTCTGATGTAATTGGTTGTATTTTGAGATGGGAAACAGGTATTCCTCGTTCTGAAGCGGATATTAAAATTACAATTTGAAGAAAACTGTGCAATTTGATATAGGTAAAGATAGATGGTGGCCAAACTTCGACGATATATTCCCATTTTAGATTATGCTAGTTTTTTTTTCGTTTGAAAAGGGAATTCTGGTAACCGTAACTGTACACGCTACGATTCTTCATCAAGGTATTATATTTACAATTGCTCTCGCTATGTACGATGTTGAAGGGATTGATAACGTACCAGATGTTTTCAATGTATTTTGTATTTTAAGTACGATGTAGGATAAAATAAGGCAATGTAGAAAAATGTGAATAATAACACTTTTTAGATTATGCACGTTTTATTAAAAATGATTCTAATAAGCGTAACTGTACGCATTGCGATTCTTCATCAAATTATTATACAGGGTTTCCGGGCTAAAAGTATCCAAAAGTCATGGATAGTTGATTTTACGGAACTACCCATTAGAATTTTTTTAAAATTATTTAAAAACAAAGAACATCTCACTAAGTTTTGATATCAATAGATGTCGATGAGTGCAATTTTTGTAGCACGACAAACGTTTAAACGGTAACCCAGTTCTCTCCAAGTCTTTCGTAGCATATCAGGAGTTATTAGCGTATAAACAAAAATATTTGTGTATAAACAAAAAATTTGAGCATAAACAAAAATTTGAAACTGTGGATGAGTTGAAGAAGCGTATCATTCAAGTAATTCGTCTAATAACTTGGAGAATAATTCGTCTTTTGAAAAGAACTGGATTACTGTTTAGACGTTTGTCGTGCTACAAAAGGTGCACACATCGAAATCTATTGATATTAAAACTTGGTGAGATGTTATTTCTATTTAAATATTTTTTTAAAGTTCTAATGGGTAGTTCCATAAAAATAAGCCATACCTTTTAGATACTTTTTGCCCGGACACCCTGTATTTACAATCTCCCGTATTATAGAGTATGTTAAGGTATCGATAACATACCAGGTATTTTCAACATATTTTGTATTTTAAGTAAAATGTAGAATAACAAAATATAGAAAAATGTGAGGTATAAAACTTTATTATTTTTTATAATCCAATGGCATATTTTACTGATTGATTGTGAAATACTTGGCACCATGACTTGTTAATTGAAAACTCGTAATTAAAATGAATTTTCAAATAATGTATACGTATTAGGCCGTTTTGAACATTCTTCGGATTTATTTAAGAGAGGTTATAATGACGTAACAAAGAAAATCTGTTTCAGACAGGAAGGATGAATAATTAATTCATAGGCACATAAAGATTTATAAATGATTCCATGGGTAAATAAAGAAAAAAAATAAATGAAGATATGTGTATGTATGTGCATGTAGAATAAATAGTATTGTCAAAACAATGTTAATAGGACACAATTATTGGCATAAATCTATGTACTGTAGGTGCTATATCTACATAATTCTTTTATTTTTTTTTTATTTATTATTCAATGATGCAAAAAAAAATGTTCACAAAGCCCCATGTTTGGGAAATTTGTAACAATTTGTTATATTAATCCACTATCCCCTTGTAATATGCTAAAGACTAATGAAAAAAAGTTCATCAAAGTTAGATAAGTAGTCCCATGTTTAGATTATTTTTCACATGCAATTCATAATAACTCTTAGAGGAAATTCTCGCTTGTTTCAAATGGTTTTCTTGTAATTTTTCGGCTGAAAAACGAATCTTTTGTCTTCATTAAATATATTATTTGTCAGAAAAAAATGTACTAAAGCTCCACAATGTGGATCCAAGCTAAATGTTTTAGATTTTCTGCAAAAGAATAATTAAACCGAAAATGCTGTAATTGAAAGCTTTCTATTATCGAATGCAGAAAAAGTAGCTACAAAGATTTTGAAAAATAATTTATTGCGCTCGTGATTGCTGAATTATGAAAAACACTAATGAATGGAAATATTCAATTACAGCATCTGATAGATTACCATTATTTCAGTGCAATGTTTATATTAGCTTGCATACTTTGCAATTTTAGAATAACAAAATTAGCATCACCGACAAATATGTAGCCCAGTTATACAATAAAATACAACTCTGGATTCTTTTAAAACTACAAAATTATATTAAAAACCAGCATCTAAAAGTGCCCACTTTATGCAGTGCTATCTGTCCCCATATTTTAAATAAATAATTTTAAAGATCTTTTGAAGTAATCAAATCAAAACCGCCATTAATGTTAATTCCCTTATTTAAATTACGAGTGTTCGGTTATTAAATTCCCGATGAAGGCAGTGCAAGCATTTTACATCTACTCCCAAATCACACACAAAACGGAAAGGAAACTGAGTTATTAAGAAAATAAATCCTCTCTGTAATTGAAACAATCGAATCTTCTTGTTTATTAGATAGCAGGGCTTTCACCTGGATTATCTCTACGCTTCGGAACCTACACAAACATAAATTAACAGCAGGTTTCTGAAAACTAGATATGAATCCAGGACGATACTTTAAACACATATTTTGAGCTGAAGTGTTCGTCTCAGAACGTAATCTTCAGATATGACGCGGGCGAAAGCTTATATTGTATTAGCAGGGACGCCCACCGTTGTCTTCCAGAAACACATCTTCGGCACGCATTTAAAGCGCATTCAGAGAACTTGCTTAGACGGGAAATCCGATGGACACTCGAACTACATAAAGCTTTCAAACATTAATACTATGTCTTTTATAAAGTGTGTTTCGGAGGATAAATGGGGCATTATCACCGTGACAGGGCTCAAGTCCTCATCAGTACCTCGATGTAGTCGAGGATTTGAATGTGAATGATAAATTTTAAACGACAATAGAATTGAATGGTGGTTGAAAATAACGTTTATTATCGGAAGAGAATAAATTGACTGCTGTCTTTAAATGTTTCTTTGTTTATAAATGCATTTGCCTTGTTGGTTTTAAAAGTAGAAAAACAGGAGAATTACGGTAATTCCAGTCTTTTTCGATATGTTTTACAGAAGTTTCATTACGATAGTACTAGAATTGTACTTTTCACTTCTATGAACACTCTGATAATACGCAATAAAACTGTTTTCGTAAAGCATTCATTATACTTTTACACGTAGTAATAAACAGGGTTTATGTAGCTGTAAATAATGGACAAATTGTGTCCAAAGGTTAACATTTATGTGAGAGAATCCAATAGGGTTAGTACACAGCAGCTTTAATATACAGGGTTCCCACTATATCCATTACACCCCCCTTAACTTCTAAACGGTGACAGCTTAGGCCACAAAGTTGGTGTCTAGGTATATTAAAAAGGCTATTCGTTTCTCCATGAGACAACTTACTACGCCATCTATCGGCAAATTTTGGAATTAGCTTTTTTATCTCAAAAACGGTACGAGATACGGGAAAAAAAGTCAATTGCAAAGTTGTTTAGCATCGTCGATTTAGTAAGAAAAGACACCTTGCGCACATTAATACTTAAAACAGAATGTAGAAAATAAACGTTTGTTTGGTCACGATTTCGAAAATTGTCATGTCATTAAGAGTGGAAGAAAGAAACTGAGACACTCCCCTAGCTTCTGGATCATTTATTTATGTTACAGAAAATGCTCTCCATTAACCACCATACACATTTGCACTCCGGATTTCTTGCTGCACATTGGTGCAACGACAACATAGTGTTGAAAATCACGACCAAACAAATGCTCAATTTTTATATTCTGTTTTGAGTATTAATGTGCTCTAGGTGTCTTTTCTTACTAAATCGATGATGCTTAATAACTTTGTAATTGACCTGTTTCCCGTATCTCGTATCGTTTTTGAGATAAGAACGATAATTCCAAAATTTGCCGATAGATGGCATTGCAAGTTGTCTTATCGAGTAGCGCATAGCATTTTTACTATACATACACACCAACTTTATGGCCTAATCTGTCACCGTTTAGAAGTTAAGGGGGGGGGTGTAACGGATATAGGTGGGAACCCTGTATATTAAAGGTGCTGTGTACTAACCCTATTGGATTCGCTCACATAAATGTTAACTTTGGACAAAATTTGTCTACTATTTACAGATACATATATACTGATAATCAAATGAAAATGGTATTTCCTGATAGCATGAACATTTCTGCACCTTGCAACAGGATTCCTTTTATAAATTTCGCCCAAGAAAGGAATTTATGGGTGTTTAAAACACACTATACCAGACCTTTTTCCCCGAATTATTTAAATTTTAATATATTATTAGCAATTTTTTAAAAAACAAAAAATGCCTCAAGGTGTCAAATTTCTTCCTCTATTACGGAGTACATTAACAAAATCTTTAAATCCATGTCAGTAATCCTTCAACAAATTTTCTCCATAGGTTAACATTGATGTGAACGAATCCAATAGGGTTAGAGACTGAGGTCGACTGTATCATGAGAATGCCAAAGCGAAGAATGTATTAGAGCAGGGTTTCCCAACCTTTTTCCTACATCGACCCCTTTTAAAAGAATGATTTCCTTCCTCGACCCCCTGACATTTTTCTCTATAATATACATCATACAACATAATTATAATACTAATAATTGCACATAAAAAATTAAAGATAACAATTTGACTAAGAATATGAACAAAAAAATTAGAAAAAGTGGTTCATTAGGTTTATGTTTTATTATTTTTGTACTATTTTAATTTTTAATTTCACAAATATAAACAAGATTTCAGAAACACAGATCGTAATTGCGCAAAAGTTCGATTTCAATTAACGTGGTGGTTTTGCTTGATGCATTGACACAATATTTTTAATGTTTGACCTGAAATTTCTTATAGTAGAGTCACAATAATTAACATAACGAATATAAATATATATTTATACATATTAAAACAGATATTATTATCTAATAATTACATTCCTAAAAAATAAATTAAATTTTAAAGCAGAAATTTTTATAATCCCCAATAGACCCCTGGATTACTATAGACCCTTATTAAACTTCCATCGACCCACAAGGGGTCCACCTGGACCCCGTTGGGGATCCCTCTACTAGAGGGTACGGGGAAGTTAGGTATCTGCATGCACCACCTCAAAAAATAAATGAACGTGCACCGACAATAACAGCAGTTCAACACTAGATTTCCTGAACTTTATAATTTACTGAAATACACTGCTGGCCACTGTAAATGCAACACCCTGAAGGAAACATGCAAATAACATGAAATTTACAACATGCATTAGCGGAGGTGAGATATGCAAATGATTAGAATTTCAGCGCAGATGCACATCACGCGCGCCTGTGGCGCCACTTCAAAGCGCTATTTAAGGCTTGGAGATTTCGCCGATTTCAAGTTCGGCAATTGTGTTTTGTTTGTGGTTTAAAAAAAAAAACGATCAATTATGCCTCGTCGAAAACAGCGATCATCTTTTGATCAAGTATCCGAGTTCGACAGAGGAAGGATAGTGGCCTACCGAGATTGTGGATTATCTTTCAGGGAAATCAGTAGTCGTGTTGGACGAAACCAAACAACTGTAATATGGATATGTGATCGTTGGATGCAGGAGGGTACGACGGACCGGCGCGTTTGATCGCATCCACCTCAGCGCACCACTTCACGTGATGACAGGCAAATTGTGCGCATGGCAGTGACGGATCGCTCAGTCACATCACGAACCATAGCACAGCACATGCAGTCTGTAACGCATCATCCAGTGTCTGGGCGTACAATTCGACGCCGTTTACAGCAGAGTGGTCTGTTCGCAAGACGTCCATTGCTTTGTCTACCCTTGACGCAGAACCATAGACGTAGCCGCCGCCAATGGTGCGATGACAGAAGGATTTGGACGGCAGAATGGAATGAAATTGTCTTTGCTGATGAGTCACGCTTCTGTCTGCAACACCACGATGGTCGCATTCGAGTCTGGAGACACCGTGAAGAGACGATGCTGAACAGCTGCGTTCTGCACCGCCACACTGGTCCTGCACCGGGTATTATGGTATGGGGCGGTATTGGATATCACTCTCGCACACCTCTAGTACGCATTGCCGGTACTTTAAACAGCCAGCGCTACATCTCCGAGGTGTTGGAGCCAGTTGTCCTTCCTTACCTTCAGGGCTTGCCCACAACCATATTTCAACAGGGTAATGCGCGACCATACGTGGCACGCATTGTCCAACGGTTCTTCGTCAATCGCCAGATTGAATTGCTTCCCTGGCCCCCTCGCTCTCCGGATCTTTCGCTGATAGAAAATATGTGGTCCATGGTTGCTCTACGATTGACCCAGATTCCATCCCCAGCTGCCACAACAGATCAACTTTGGCAACGTGTGGAAGCTGCTTGGTCTGCTGTACCCCAAGAACTTATCCAAAGTCTCTTTGAATCAATGCCGAGGCGTGTGGCAGCGGTGATCTCCAACAATGGCGGCTACTCTGGCTACTGATTTTGGCAGGAACCACACTTCACAGAAGTCTATAAATTTAATCATTTGATACTTGGTCAACATGTTATCTACAAAATAAATTTTGCTGTGATATTTCTTGTCTTTCTTGGTGTTGCAATTTGGGTGGCCAGCAGTGTACATAATTTGATCTGTAGTTAAATCATTTCAATTATTTTGATCTCTAGTTAAAAATTAGAATAAAATCATTCAACAATTGTTTTTTTTATTCTGAATATTAATTTTTCAAACTTTTACAAGTGTAAGTGAAAGATATTGAAATAAGAATCAAATTAAATTAATATAAACATCCAAAATTAATCTGTTATGCATTTGCCGCAAATAAGCACTTTTTGTCGCACACAATTTGCCTAAAATGGGCTTTTTACATTCTTGTGAAATATTTGATTTTTTATTACTTTGACAGTTACCAATATTGTAATTTTGGTGAGAAATGGAAAGATTGTGATTTACATCTTGAACAATGTTGGCTTTTTTATCTACTAACTATTGGGACCGTAATTCGTCGCATAAAGCAGCTCTTAACTATCTTTTACTAATTTTATTTTTCAAGCATTCATTTTAGCTCAATTCAGAATGTTGAACAATACGTGAACACGCCATCTTCATGAACAAGATTTTGTGACGTACATTCGAGGTTTGTGGTCAGCTATTTAAGGTATAAGATTAACGAAATCGGATATATTGGAGCCCCCCCCCTTTTAAAAAGACACACTTCCCTTTCTGGGAAATGTGACCAGACAGACTTCCCATGCAGACTTCCCAGATAGATTCCCAGACAGACTTCCCTTTCGGGGAGAATGCCTCTCGACAGGTTGCCGAGAATCCCGAAGAACGTTGAAAAACAACAACAAAAAGATAGATAATATATATTCAGACGCATAGATCTTTTTAAAAGGAAATTCAAATTAGACAACCCCATTAGCTACAAACAAGGGATTCCAAAACGGATATGTCCGTATCCGTTATACGCGGATATAGTCTAAACCGTATCCGATATCCGTTGAATATTTTCCGGATATCTGTAAGTAAAAAAAAAATTCCACATAAAATAGGCTTGGCATTTTGAATTTTGACATAATATTTTTTTAATTTGTGAAATATTTGGGAAATTAGTTTTCGAAATTTATTCAAGAATACACATTGTGCATTAAAGCAAGTTAAAAAGCAAAATTTTCCATTAAATTCTTACGAAGTGTGAAACGCCTGTCTTGTTACAAATGATCCAACAACAAAATCTGTTAGAATTTTTTCTACAGCACTTATTAAGAGACTTTTTCCTGGTCTTTTCCCTGATACAGCATTCTGAGGATGAAGACAACATTTTGTGTGAAGAATTCGCATCCCATAGTCAACCAGAAAATTAATTACATGAAGAGCTAAATTAATACATTTGAAATGCGTCCAACGTTAAACTTGTAAGAATATTAAATAATAGCGGCACTCTAAAGCCGGAATTCAACAGTTTTCAAGAGAACATCTAAGTGAACACAAAATCTTGAAATGCTGTATAAGGCACAGAAAACAGCGAAACCGTCTTCAAAAGATTCGGAGAGAGCATTTTCTGTTTCTGGAAATTTCTTTTCAAAAATTAGATCTAGGCTTTCTTGCGCATCACAGCATTCTGAGGATGAAGATGACATTTTGCGTGTCGAATTCACATCTCATCGTGAACCAGAAAAATAATTACACGAAAAACTAAATTAATACATTTCAAACGCGTCCAACGTTAGACTTGTAAGAATATCAAATAATAGCGGCACTCTAAAGCAGGAATTTAACAATCTTCAAGAGAGCTTCTAACAGAACACAAAATCTTGAATTGCTGTATAAGGCACAGAAAACAGCGAAACCGTCTTCAAAAGTTTCGGAGAGAGACTTTTCTGTTTCTGGAAATTTCTTTTCAAAAATTAGATCTAGGCTTTCTTGCGCATCACAACATTCTGAGGATGAAGATGACATTTTGTGTGAAGAACTCGCATCCCATGGTGAACCAGAAAAATAATTACATAAAGAACTAAATTTCAAACGCGTCCAACGTTAAACGTTTTTGAATCTCAAATAATAGCGGCAGTCTAAATCAGGAATTTAACAATCTTCATGAGAACTTCTAAGAGAACACAAAATCTTGAATTTCTGTATATGGCACAGAAAACATCGAAATCGTCTTCAAAAGATTCGGAGATAGCCTTTCCTGTTTCTGGAAATGCCTTTTCAAAAATTGTATCTAAACTTTCCTACGCATCACAGTATTCTGAGGATGAAGATGGCATTTTGTGTGAAGAATTTGCATCCCTTGGGGAACTAGAAAAATAATTACATGAAGAACTAAATTAATACATTTCAAACGCGTCCAACGTTAAACTTGTAAGAATATCAAATAACAGCGGCACTCTAAATCAGGAATTTAACAATCTTCAAGAGAACTTCTGAGAGAACACAATGTCTTGTATTGCTGTATAAGGAACAGAAAACAGCGAAACCGTCTTCAAAAGATTCGGAGACAGCCTTTTCCGTTTCTGGAAATTTCGGTGCAAAAATTAAATCTAGGCTTTCTAGCGCACCACTGAATGCATTAATATTTTTTTTAATATTATAATTTAAATTTTTTTAAATATTAATTTTTTTTAATTTAAAATTCAAAAGCAATAAAAGTAATAGTTATAAAGTTCAGTAATATTTATTTTTATTCGTTTATCCGGTATCCACCGGTTAATTTTAAATTACTATCCGTTGATTGATTTTACAGAAAATCTGGATATTTGGAAATCCTAGTACAAACTTAAAGATGGATAGAGGACTTCTAAGTCTATGATATTTTAAAAGGTAGTTTATTACCCTGTTTTTGATGTTCATAGATGCACTGTGTGAATAGCATCGAGCTGATTAAGAGTTAATGCCTGTGATACGAGTAACTGCTATAGTGAGTATACAAAAGCTGGATGCCTATACTAACAACTATCATCTGACAAATGCGCTTGTTGCGCCACGTGAACGTTGGAACAGGGTGGAATGACGTTAACTAATCCGCTTTACACTGTATGCGTTGATATGGCCCCATTTCCATAGGTAAGCCCGTAACTTATCAGAAGAATATATGCATGAAAATGGAATTTGATAGAAAGTTATTAAAGAAAGAAAGATGGTGCTTGAGAAATGTTCCCTAAAAATATATCGAAATGGTAATGAACGCGAAAAATAAGTTGATGCTTGCTTGCTACCAAAACACCATGTATGCCTACAAAAAGAAGTAAATAAAAAAATGCAATTACATCCATCCATGTAACAGACAATTTTCCTCTCAACTGTTTGGACAGGGTTATCTGAAACAAATGTTTGACGAGAAACAATGATGTCAGAAAGAGTAGTTCGATAAGAAATATATGAGATGGAATGAAAAACATTAATAACTGTTACAGGCAGTGCCTTAACCTACAAAGTCTCCAGAAGTAGAATCGAGCGTCTGCTAGTTGTGTTGAAACAAAATATCTGTTCTACAGTGACCCCTCCTCGTGGATTGAAGGTATCAAAGGATAGGCTGTTAAAGGTCTGACTTCAGATACCACATCTTTAATACATGTTTCGTTACAATAAAAACTGATTTCCCGATAATATATCTAACAGTCACGATTACTTACGATAGCGTAAATGCGAATATTTTCATATTAAAGACATTTTATTAAGCTTCAGTAAAGTAAGGTGTTTAAAATAGAATTATTATTGATATGAGTCAGAAATAAGAAGCCATTTATGTTGAACTCTGTATATGTATTCTTAAATTCACTGGTAGTAACCGGCCTTTGGTAAAAAACAAAAGTATGTGTTTTTTCTGATATTTCCGTCTTTAGTTCTTTTCATTATTTTCGCATGTTAACAAAAGAAATTCAGAATTTTTAATCATCATGCAACAAAATCGCATTTTAAAAGCTCTTTTGGAAGTTAGAAATGCTGCACTTTTTTTCTACAAAAATAATTATCCCCAGATTATCCAATTACTAATTACTTAGGTCACGCATACTTTCTTAATCTCCAATTTTGTACAGCACACGAGCTTCCTGCAAGCGTAAAGTCCCAAAATATCAATTAAACTTTTGCCAAAGCTTGACAGTATCGTGTCAAAACAGCCCACAATGGAAAGTACAAAACGATTCTCGGTACGAATCATGGCTATATGGAGAACTAAATTACAATACTTCCTCGAAGGAAATATCACTTAAATGCACGAATAGGCATCACAAAGTACCTAGCAGCATTAAACGGAGGGTTACTCCTTATTATAAGCTCCATGACATAGTACTTCCAACGCTGTGAAATTTGTGAACCATTATACTTTGCTTTTTCCATTGTGAAGTAAATTAACCAAAATTCTTTAGTCATAACATAAGTGTAGATTTTGTGTGTGTCTGTATGTTTTGTATGCATGTCTGTTATACTATCATAAAGAGCACAACATGGAGGTCATATTTAACTTCATGGTGGTTAGATACATAGGTGATGTGAGTTTTTCTTCAAAGAGGTCGGGATTTGTTCCAATTTTAACATTTTTACATGTTTTTGTATGGTATATTTAGATTGTGACCAAAATGTGTCAATTTTCTTTGAAATCAAGATTTTGCTTTCAGTTACATATGGCAGGCAAATAAGGAATATCATTGTCAATATAAGTTTGGAACATCTCCCTGCTCAATAACATATGTATTGACATAATCCAGCATTCAACTACATATCACTGAAATTGTCACTTTAATTCGATTTATGGTGTTCAGGACACGAAAGAACATTTCTATTTTTTTGATTGAAAACGTACTATGGAACTATTAGAATCAAATAACACAAACCGCATAGCTCTGCAATGATTACAGAGTCAGATGCGATAGTTTTATATTGTTCTGTGTGTCATTGTTCTGGGTCATTTTATACTGGTATGTGATTTCTCGTCATTTGCCTAATTTTAAAGGAAAAATATAAATTCAATGCATGGTATGCATGAAAAAATTTTGAAAAAGAGGATTTTGCTCTGTTCTGCTTTAACTATCTTTATTATTTTTTTTTCTTAACTAGAATGAAAATTCTTAAAAGATTACTTTATAAAGTGACAATTAATCTCTCTACAAATGAAAATAATTCTTATGCTCTTTAAAGTAATTATAAACATTAAAAATTAAATTTCTTTAAATCTCGATTACTAAATACAGTATGTATATAAATGAATATCCCAACTTTGCATGAATATATTGATCTTTATATAGCGACACTTTTGTGAGGAAAACGCAATACATGTAAGCGGGTAAATAAATTAAATTTTTCGCCTCAAACTCACCCCCCCCCATTAAAATCTTCTGCCAATATGATTTGCAAATAAATTTTATAACTTTCTAACAAAATTTAAAAGAAAAATTGACTATCGCCCATATCCACTTAATAACTTGCCTAAATCACCTGAGCTTCAAATTTATTCCGAATTTCCTCCAAAAAGTTGCTTAAATGAACTACCCTTTATGATACATTCGATGCTGTCGGGCGCAAATGACGATTTATAACTCGCATTCTTAATCCAGACATCCAGACGTCATTAGAATGCGTCTTCTCGATATTTAACATTATTCAATAACTCACTGTAACATTAATTCACTCCTCTCGAAAGAGTCATTTAGAGATGAAGTCCTGTATTTTGTATTAACACTTTTATTGCCTTTCCTCTTTCTCAGTGTTATCGAAATTGATGCATACTGTAATCTACATGCTTTTATTCACTGGATAATTTAAGTTTTGAAATCTATATATTCCAGTTTTTCTGAGCGATAGTGATTTTACTCCAGCTGTCCAAGACTAGCGTTGTTTTCAGTTATTATTTTAAAAATTTCGGTGACCGAGTTATTCGTAAATACAATTTTACTTGTTTTTCTTATGAGGTTCTTTCTTACTTTTAAACAACAATCTTTGAATTCTTCCCCCAGTATTTTAAGTTTAAGAAACTTTCTCTAAATTATTTGTAGCATGAAATATAACTAACAATATAGTAAAAAGAATGTACAAGAAATACAAGCATAGTTTTCATTACGAGCACAATTGTTAGGTTATTAGGAAAGATAACTAGCAGAGTTGTAACATCAAGATTTATTTACAGCAGTAACTATACACATTTAGTAAAAGATTCAAAACGAGGCGTGCCTACTTTTACAGGTCAACATAGAAAAATTTTATTTTAATTACTTTTTATTAAAAAATTACAATTATTAATGATAGCATTCTTCGTTCAGCAGTACCGTAGCTGCGTTTGGCGGGGAATTGCACTCATATTGGCTCGATTCTGTGAACAAACACCATTATTGCCGAGAATTTTTTTTTCTCCCATATAAATCTAAAATTAATTAATTAAATTTAATAATGAATTAATATTTAATAAAACTGTATTAACATCAAGTGTCATCCACTAGAAGTTTAAAAAAATGTATTTGAACTTGAGAGAATGAATAAAAAGTATTTTATTAACGATTGAAAATTTGAACAAGATATATCTATATATATAAAAGAGCTTGTCTGTTTGTTTGTCCGTTATAGAATCATAGACTGCTTCACCCACCGGGACCAAATTCGGCACAGTTAATGTTTAGGACCCGAGAAACTTAAATCAGGAAAAACGAAATTTAGGACTCAATTAGTTTTTAAAAATTAATTTTTTAATGATTTTTGTGCCCCTAAGCGCACCTCTTAAATGTGAATACAGCCCCTTCACCACAACCAGTAAAATTTGATATGCAGGGGAAGAGAGGTTTGTTCTGAGGGGTGATCTGGGGCAACACCTCCTAAAGAAGGTTTCGTTCCCAAAGAAAGTTCGTTTAGGAGGTGTTGTCTGGAGGTGGTTTGAGAGTTGGTCTGGGGGTGACAGGAAGGGAAGGGCGAAGTGTTTATTTTATTTTTCTTACGTTTAGTGCAGTCGTGAGTCTAAAAAGGTTGAGAACCGCTGCTTTAGACAATTTTAGACAATGGCGTTCAAACTAATAGAACTTAATAAAATTTGGAAAAAAAGGAAGAAAAAAAAAGGAAAATTAAGTTTGCCCCATGGCCAGTTTTTGGAAGCCTTCTGTTGATCTAAATATATTAATTGCTTGAGGATCATAAAATGGGAAGAAGTTTAAGAGTTCTACAGGTTTTTTCCCCTAAGTTCGCGAAACAGTGTTAACATCCGATATGTATTTGAATTACTTATTCCGTGAAATCATATAGATAAATCTTTTAGAGTTTTGGTGTTTTTTAAGCAGTGGGAGGAAAAGCTCTTTAAACAGAGAAACATAACGACACATAACTTTCATTCCGAACTATTAGTCCATTAGTTATATGAAGGCATAAGAAAATTAATGAAATTATTTTTAAAGAATGATTCCCGTGTGGATAAATAGATATAAAATTTTTCATGCTTTCCATAAAAAAAAAATACTGGGTATATCATTTCACTCGAAACGCGCTAAACGCATTCTGTCTGGTCAGATGAACATTGAGAGCGGGGGGTGCAGCCCAGTATTTTTTTGATGGAATGCATGAAAAATTTTATATCTATATATCTACCCGGGCAACGCCGGGCAATAATGCTAGTAAATATATATAGGGAGATTGTGAACTAATAGTGGGAATTGAAAAATGATTGTCTTTTTGTCTGTTCGTATTTTATGCTGTGCCGTACTGTTCATCCGAGTACGATGAAACTTGGTCAACTTATTGCTTGAACTTGCGCGAAGGTTATAGACTATTTTCACCCGCTACGACGTTCCATTCCCGAATTATGTTAGAAAAAGTTTGCGCAGTATCAACGGATATTGAAAATCGCTAAAAGAAATCGCAAAATTTAACAGCACAGGATATGGTACTCCTCCCCGGATAGTTTTGTTCAAAGCCATTGTAACATATCATTGTTGCCAATTAAATTATAACATTTCTGAAAAAATAAATAGACATGGATTAAAAACGTGATTTATTCATATATTGGCGCATCCAAGAATGAATTTGATATATTATTTTCATGTACATGGCCACGCCGGAATATTTCTTTTTAAAAATAAAAATATAAGGATGGAAAGTCATTAATTTTCAATGAATGTGTTATCTATCCATTTGATGAATTGAAACTATCCCAAGCTACCTGTTCATACTCAAATATACTGCAGGAAATATACTTATCTCAAATATACTAGAAACACGTGCGTTTAGCCTTGACGCGATGATTTATATAACTGAAGTGACATTGAAACATAGCAGATGATTTAGTTTTGAGAAAGAATTATGTCATAGGGACATGAATCATGAAATACGTATATATTATAATTAAGGAAGTCTGAAAGTGGCATTGAAACGTAGCAGACGATTTAGTTTTGAGAAAGAATTCCGAGCATGAAATACGAGTATATACTTTTTCTATAATAATTATCAGATTTGCTGTGTTTTAATATTGAATGTGATATCAATCCATTCAAACATTATTGATTATTTTCTATAATAAGAATTCGATTAAAACTTTATTGACTAGCTGTAAATTAATGCTTTAAAATGACCAAAAAGAGGAGAGTAACTTTTAATCCTGCAGAAGTAAGGGGAAAATGTCAAAGTTTGTTGAGAAATGAGCAATGTGATGAAAAAAAAGCAGAAGAGCGCGAAGCCAACATAATTCGAAATGCAGTTAGACGCACACAAGAATCTGAAGAAAGAACATTCCCAAGAGCTCGAAGGTAACATAATTCGAATTGTTGTGATCGGAAGCAGTGAGACTGATGAAGAAACTTTTAACGCGTCGAACATACGATTGTCTTTGAACTTCAACATCGAAAGGAGAGGAAAGCGATGAACAACGACAGCACCGATAACAAACTAATGTTATTTGCTACCGCAAAAGAATTTTAGCGAAAATTTTAGAACATCATAACATGAGGCTAATCATTGAAAACATAATAACAGAATCTGAATCCCGAGCGAAGCCGAGTAATACATCTAGCAATATTTATAAAAAAAAGTAACCGATATTTTTATACACAAAATAATGTAGAAGAAAATATTCAAATTAAATACAACGGTCATTTTATGCAATTAATTTGTATGTTTAATATCCATAAAACATACAATTTTGAATTAAATTCTCAAAAAACTTCCATCTCAATAAGTCTAGTTGTAAAATTTTATCTTTTACCTTTTTTATTATTTTTTGTCAATTTATTTCGTTGTTAGCAACGTGACGCAAAATTAATTTAAAGTATCAGAAAGAGAAAAGAAACCACGTGATCAGCATTTAATAAATTAAATTCGAAAAATTAATCTTTAAAATTCATCAAAAATCAGAAAATGGAGGTAAAGATTTGAAAAAGATTTCATTTTAAAGGATTCTTTATGATCTTTCTCGTGATATACATTTTATAATCGTTAGATTATTAATTTTAATGCAAACATAAAAAAAGTTTTAAAAAATATTAAAAATTTAATTTAAAAAAAATCCAAGCAGAATTTTTCAAAAATCTTTCTTAAAGCACCTCTACATTATAAGAAGAATCGCCATGCAAACTTTTAGCCCTTTAGGTCCAGTGGTTTGGTCTATGCGTTATCTGTTAGTCAGTCAGTCAGTCATTCCCGGAACAGTTTTATATATATATAGAAGACTACAGGCACTGTTTCTAAACTTTTGGAAGAAAATTCCAAATGGGAAAGTGCCCAAATGCATTTGATCACAAGTGCGAAGGTTTAAATATGCATGTTGTACCTAAAATAATCTAAATCTATTTGAAATCGTCTCCCTCATTCCTCCATAAACATAGTGTGTAATATTAGATGCTCGACATGCATACATTGTTGAATTTTGACTGGATTAAGAAAATTCTAAAACAGTACTCAAAAATTAAACTAAAATTATTCATAGAAGAAAATAAGATTATTTGTTTCCTTGAAATTTCTTCATAATTTCAGCCAACACAGATATCTCCCAAAGTCTGAATTTCGTAAAGTTTTTAAATTACTTTCTGGTCCTAGATAGTTTTCCTCATTTCCATCTTTCGCTTCTTCATACAAACAATTTTAGTAAATATTCTTTCCTCCGTGTTTGTCCCACGCCATTCCTCATTTCTCTCTCTCTGAAAAGCCCGAAGCATTTATCTCCTTTGTCATTAAAAAAATGTTGCTTCAATTGAAGACGTTTTAGAGATATAACGCTGAATTTCTGATTTCATTTTTCTTTAAAACTACGAGTCCAGAAATTGATATTAAATGTCCCTGGTGAATGTAATGAAGCGCTTTCAAAAAAATTAAAATTCATATTTTTAGAGAAAATAAAAAGTTTAAAAGCTTTCTTTCATTACATTTTTGTGTTAAAGGTCGAGGACGTCTTTAATGCCGACGTAATTATAGGACATGGCGTTTGCCGGCAACGGTAGCCAATTTAGAAAAGTTTTATAAGCCTAGAATGTGTGGGGTCTTTTAGATGATAGACACAGATAAGCAAGGATGGCACCGTTTGTGACGTTAAGTTACAATGACTCTTTGTGGGTGATGGATTGGAGGGGAGTGTTAGAAACCCACATGGTTTGGCGGTGTTTGCGGGTGGTCAATCAGCTGTTTGGATCATTGCGTAAGAGGGGCGTTCTTTATTAAGAAAGAGGGTAGCAAATGAGAGGTTTTGAGGTGTTGAAACTTAAAAAATAAAAAGTCGAGGGTTTCCTGAATGACTGGTGAAATGGTTCCGGAGGCGGGAACGTTTAAGAAATTTAAATGTTGGAAGTGAGTTTGAGAGAAGGAAGTCGGAGTCAGTCGGGGTCCAGGAAGCCTTTCCCTGGGTCAGCTGAAGAGAAAATCTGCCCCTGTTTGATTGCCCCAAAAGTCCGGTCGAATTCCCGGAGCAAATTCCCGGAGCAAAAATTCCCGGAGCAAAAATAAAACTAAGGGGGTTTGATGCGTCAGAACTCGGTTGATCCTTCCCGAGAAAGAAAGCCTGTGTGGAGAGACGACTGATAGCTGATCCCGAATCCGAAATAAAGAGGGATAGCAGAGAAGATTGCCTCCAGTCCGTCTACAGTGACAAACAACCCAGCGTGGAAGCGTGCCCCATCAAACTAAAGAGAACCTACATAGTTCCCACTGACGTCACGGAAAGAGTCCCCTACCAGAGTATCACAGAACCCGAAGGTCACTCTCAACTAAAAGACGTGAGTGTTTCTATTGATTTTGTTTAGTTCAGATCCCACATTTGCCTTTGATAGTTAGTGCGAGTTTTACGTATTTGAATATATCGTGTATTTAATTTGGATAGGAGCTTTTAGAATTTTGTGTAGTTCGTATTTACGCTCCCTGAATCAGAAGTCAAACGAAATCGAACCCTGTTTCATTTGCTCGTGGTTTTGATAGTGAACAGAGCAGCTTTGATGTTAATTAAAATTTGATGAGATGAGATGTAAATATTAGGACGGTTTAAATAAATTAGTTTTTTTTAACCTTGTTTCAGTAATTATTTATCTGTTGGGTGTTTCAATGTGGAGCAAAGTTGATGTAGCAGATCCAACTGGTTTAAAAATTTGTTCGTTAATTGCTAATTGCGTCCAGAGCCTTGGGTAACAAAATAAATAATTATAACGCAACGCACCCAAATACCCCTTGTCTTAAGATAGATAATCTCTGCACTACAACCAAATAATCATGCCCTATAATTAAAATGGACGAGGAATACGACAGTGGATTCTGTTAGAGATATGAACGTAATTTAAAAATTTCTCGGGAGATTTAGAACTTTATTTCACTGAAAATTTGATCTTTTTGTGCTAATCTTTGATATTTATATATAATTTCTGAAAATGACAATTGTGTAGAAAGAAATTTATCGTTCAGTCTTCGTAAATTTTCTCGATAGTTTAGAAACTATCGAGATTGTTTGATAGCTAGGCTGGCTGGCTAGTAATGGCTGTCTAGTAATGCAAGTTGGATTCCCTGCGTTCAATGTTAAGCCGTCGAGAAAAGTTTTCTAATGATTGACGACTTGGTTTTTAAAGATTTTTTAACGTAGAATTACGTTGCTCCATAACTGTCGTCCGGAAAGCAAAATTTCAGACGTTAAAATCGTCCGTCCGTACCTCGCATGTTATAATTTTGGCAGTGTGCCTAACCCAGTGTGTATCGCTTGGACAAGCAGTAAACAGTAAAATAGAAAATTACCAAAATGCGTCATAATTTTAACATACAAATATATATATATATATATATATATATATATATATATATATATATATACCTACACACATACATACATACACACACACACACACACACACATACATATATATATATATATATATATATATATATATATATATATATATATATACAAAACAGGTAAGCAATGATAAGTAATCCTACGTTATTAACCCGCGGTAGTTTCGTTAGAAGAGACTACATGATTTTTTTTCATTTAAATTCTACTCTCTTATGGAGAATGAATTTTTTATTATTCTGCTACCTTATTGTTTTTTGGAATGTCATCCACCAAAGGATATTATTTGCTTTTAAGGTTATGGTGGACTTTGATATTACCAAAGATCGAAGAAAAATTAGAATTTCTTTTCGTGTATTACTATTTAGAAAATACACTCATGGACAAAAAGTTAGCGCACCAAGAAGGAGTCGTCAAAATGAAACGAAATTTTACATACGTAATGACTACTTTGATATAAGTAAATCAAAGAAAAAGGATAATTTATTTCAAAGAAAAAGGCAAAAGAACGGAGGAGTTAATACTCCGTTGGACCCCCACTAGCACGAATGCACGATGCGATACGATCGGGCATTGAGTCATACAAGATCTGTATGATGTCTTGAGACATTTCGTTCCATATTTGCTGTAACCTTGCCTCTAGTTCGTTCAAACTCGTGGGATGCCCAACTCGTCGTCCCAAATGATCCCAGATATGCTCGATTGGAGACAAATCTGGGGATCGGGCAGGCCAAGGAAGGGTAGTAACAGTGCGGAGACAGTCTTGTGACACCCTTGCCGTATGAGGCCGAGCATTGTCTTGTTGAAAAATGGCTCCTGGGAGCCGTTGCATGAGTGGCAACACATGTGGTTGCAGGATTTCATGAACATACCGCTGGGCTGTCATGGTGCCACGGAACAATACTAGGGGTGACCGTGTATTGTAGGCAATGGCACCCCATACCATCACACCAGCTGTGGGAGCGATGTGTCGCTGTACAGCAAAGGCAGGATTGAAGCGTTCACCACGGGCTCTCCACACACGAACACGAATGCCATCAATGCCGAGATTGAATCTGGATTCGTCGCTAAAGACGACCTGATTCCATTCCGCTGCAGTCCAGTTTCGTCGTGCGCGGCAAAACTCCAAACGGAGGCGTCGATGGGTGGAAGTCAAGGGCAGCACACGTAATGGGCGCCGCGATACCAACTGTCCTTCAGCCAGGCGCCTTCGTATGGTTCGTGAAGACACAGAGGCCACTAGTGAAGGTGCTACCTGTGCCTGGATGGCGGCCGATGAAGCAGTTGGCTGTACGCGTGCATTTCTTACGATGTGGCGGTCTTCTCGACGACTGGTCTGTCGAGGGCGTCCTGAGCCTGGTATTCGTGTAAATGACATCTCTCGGGTCCACTGGTCCCAACACCTCCTCACAACACAATCAGAGCGGCCTAATTGACGAGCTACTCGCCTAGCTGACCACCCAGCTTTCATCCTCCCGACGATTCTCCCCCTCTCAAACTCCGACAACTGCTTATATTGTCTTCGAACACGGCGTAATGGCATGTCTATCTCAGCTCTTCCTTTGTAAATGATTCAGCACACTCAAAAAAGCTTTGGTTACCTGTTTTATACTCCACAGAGTACGATGTTCAACGCCATCTACCGGCTATACGTAATGCGCAATCACGCTGCATTTCTAATCATTTGCATATCTCCCCGACATGTACTTGCTAGTTTGCTAATTTTTTTGTCCATGAGTGTATATAAATATTGGAATAAAATTAATTTAAAATATGTAGTGAAAAGTAAAATGAAAACTTGGTGGTTTTAGAAAAGTAAGTATTAAAGGTAGGTGAAAAAACATCTTTTAAATGGCTTTTTTCTCAAAATGAGAAAAAAACTCCTTGCGTCATAATTTTGACGAAAATTTATAAAATTTATACTAAAGACTCCTCCAATACATCAAAGTAAAGTTATGTATTCAACGAAAGTATAAAATATATATATATATTAAACAGTTCCATAACTGACTGACTGACATACAACGCACAGACCAAACCACTAGACCTAAATTGCTTAAATTTTGCATGGCGATTCTTCTTATAATGCAGGGGTGCATTAAGAAAGATTTAAAAAAAAATTCTTCTTAGATTTTTTTAAATTAATTTTTTAAGCTGTTTTAGTAACTTTTTTTAAGTTTGCTTTTCAACTAATAATCTGAGGGTTATAAAATTTACATCACGAGAAAAATCATAAACATACCTTTCAAATGAAATCTTTTTTTAATCTTTACCTCCATTTTCTGATTTGGGGATTTTATGAAGATTAATTTTTAGAATTTAATTCATTAAATGCTGATCCCTTGATTTTTTTCTGGTACTTTTAATAAATTTATCGCCACGTACAAAACAGCTAAATAGGCAAAACATATTTTGTTTTCTTTCTAATGCGGCAGACGATTGGGCATTATCCAAAAAAATAATAAAATACAGTAAAAGAAAAGTTCCTCAAACTGTACTATATTAACGGTACTATCATCTTTACTATGGTCTATTAGATTTAATTTGAATATTTTCTTCTATATTATTTTGTCTATAAAAATATCCGTTACGATTTATATATATATATATATATATATATATATATATATATATATATATATATATAACGCATAGGTATGCGGCAAAAAAATCGAAGATATTTCTACACTCCGAATGGCAACGGCTGCAACTACCAGATGTAAACATTAGCGGTCAACCACGTGTGTGTAGCGGCTCGACGATAGCATGTAGTTTGGTACAATTCAATTGCTGCATTTTACTCGTGAATAATTTTAATTTATTCACGAGATCATTTTAATTGATTCATTTATTCCATCGGTTTTTCTAAATGTATGTAAGAGGACAAACTTTTGACAAAATATGTTTAAACCTATCAAATCCGGTGTTTATGGACAGTTGTATGTTATGGACAGTTGTATGTAAGTTTATTTGAGTCCGTTCTTTTGATTCTGTCACTGTAGTATCTCCTACTTCTGAAATACTCAACTGTGTACTATATCAAGAAATTTTAGTAATATCATAGTAAAATATTATTAATTGCATTATAATACCTTAATAGTAAGTAAGAGTAAATTTTCTACACTTTTTTTAGTACTTGCTGAATTTTTACGGCATTTTATTGGTGAAGAAATTTTCCCAACAATTTATTACTTGATATGATTGAGTGTAGATATTTGAATTGTGAACAATAATATATACAGAGGGTGGTGTAATCCACACTCTATTTTAGTACTTGCTAAATTTTTACTCCTGTTTTTAAGTGAAAAAATTTTTCTCCGATAATTTCTTATTCGATGTAATGATAAAGTGTAGACATCTTAATTTTGAAAAGTAGTACATAGAGAGAGGGATGTCATTTTAAAAATCATTGGTGTTCGGTTTCTCAGTCTTATCTTTAACTATGTTCTGAAGTAATGGAAATTCACATTTTTTAATCACAATGATTTAGAATCAGCCTTATAAAGAATTTTGTAATAATCGTAAATTTTTTGGCTGAGATCCCACTACCCCTTAACAACGCATATTTATGATGACAGGTAATGGTAACATTCCTTATATATGTTTCTTTCAGTTGAGTTGTTTTGCAAAAGAAAGTATAAAACTAAGAGCGACCATGCTGGTCGCACAGCGGCTAGTATATATATATTTTACATCAATTGCATACATTGACCGTTGTATTTAATTTGAATCTGCTCCGTAGCGAAGTGCGGGTTTTCAGCTAGTAATACATAAATCTGTTCAAAATGTATTTATAAGCAGTATAAATGCAAAATTAAGGGGGAAGTTAAAAATTGGATCGCAAGGACTATATAAAAAAATAATTTAAATTTTTTATATATAATTTTTTAAAAAAATATTTATAAAATTTTATACGATGTTTAATATAGTTATACTTTAATGAATGTATATGCTAAATTTCATACCTCTGAGGTAAAAATTTCAAAAATTGCTTTGTAATGTCCACCGTCCCCTAAAGAAATAATTTACCACATTTTTTTCCACGAATAATTCAAATCTAAAAATTTTATTTGCATTTCTTTTAAAGAATGAACAAGATATCCATATAAAAAATTTCTTTCTCTATTGTGGATTACAGTTTAAAAAATAGTAACTTCTAGTCGACAATCCTTAGAAAATTTTTCTCCATAGGTTAACAATGAGCTGAGAAAATCTAATATGGCTGCCAACGAGCAGTCATAATTAAAATAAACCACTGCACATTTATGAAGGCCTTATTTGAATGGCGATCCAACTCCACTTTAAAATAATTACAAGATAAAAAGAACTTTTTATGTACCATGTTTTTAAATTTTCTGTTGAATCATATAAACTTGACAATTCTATGTATTAATAAATACTTTTTTAAAATTTTTTTGATGAATTATCCCATCAACTTGAAGGATAATGAAGTTAATTGGAAGTTAACTTGCATTTAACTTTTCGTTCCCGTTAGAGCCGATAGATGGCTGCAACAGTATACAAAACAAATTTAACGAAAAATAACTGAAAATCAATTTAATTCTGCTTAAATAGGGCTAAAAGTATTAAAAAAATGCATTGTCATTGTGTTCTGAGCTATTCTAAAAGTTTCAAATGTCTAGCTAGTCGGGAAGTTAGTTAAAAATCGATTGCAAGATTTGAACTGGACAAACACACACACAAACAAACAAGAAAGCAAGTTAATAAAAACATGGTAAAAAGTTAGCCTCACTTCCATGTTCATACAAGTCATTTATATCTTACTTTTAAACTGGTACACCTCCAGCTTATTTCTGCTGCCAACAGAGGGTATTTCAAATTAGACTTCAGCAGTCATTTCTCAGCACTCATTAGACTTTAAGGCTCTGTATCTCAAAATAAACTAGAATGGAGTTTTACCACTATTCATATATAGTCTTCATATGTATGCAGTCAAACTTTCATGTTTACAACGGTCAGTACCTCTGATCCCTTCCACCCCAAAATTCTAAAAGCCGCGAATACTTTGAAGGGTCCTTAAGGTTGAAACTGGACAAAGTAAACTCACGTAATGTAGTGCAACAGCATGCTTTGTAAATTTGATGGTAAATTTCTGTATCAACAATGTATGCGATTGCACATATGCGTATGATATATCACTAAGACACACTGTTCATTAAATTTGTAGTATATAAAAAGTAACAAAGTTAATAAAAGTTTTGTAAAAAGTAAGAGAGCAATGAATAAGGGCAGTATACTGTGTTTTATATTTCTTCATAATTTGAACCTGACAGATGGGACTTCAACACTTCAAAAGTTTTCTGTAATTAATATATATATATATATATATATATATATATATATATATATATATATATATATATATATATATATATATATATATATATATATATTCATGGCACGTTTCTTCAATATCAAATCAGCAAAATTTGATCCCGAAAATCAAGAATCGACTTCTACATACAAATGTAAATACAAAGAGAGACAATCTTTCCGCAATCAAAAGCACTGAGTGGTACCTACGTAGGTCTTATTTATATACATTTACAAATTACATTGATAATGTCTTACCACTTCAACGCACTTACAAGACAAACAAACGTTGGAAACTTTATTAACTGCATCGGTGACTTTTTTTTTCTTCTTAGCATAGTATGATGCGTAATTTCAAACGGAAATCCTACATCCGCCTTAGCATCTATATGGGGAAGGGAATGAAGGGCAATAACAGGAATCTTAGCTTTTAGTTTCCTTAATGTTTCTTCCCTTATCAAAATTGCCAATTCTTTGAGAAAAGAGGAAACAACAACGACATTAGGGCTTGAGTTGGTTAAACGCGCTACGTTCAGCTTTTTCTACACGAGGGCTAATTCGACCTGGACCAACTGCTTAAAGCCGATTCCGAACGGCTACAAACACGCATGGGACTCGAATCTACACTCTCTAGTATCAGGTGCCAGCGTCTTAGGCACTAATCTATTGTACGGGTTAACTATGATCATAATATGGGTCAATATAGATCGGTCCTTTGAAGTTGCAGAATTTGGTCCAACAGAATGACGGAAGTGTCTGGAACCAGCGGCTACCAGAAGTATGGTACTTGTGGAAATGTCTTATACAGCTTGTGAAAATTTAAATCGTTATTGTCTGGTGTTGATGTTTTCATAGTTTTTCATGGGCTTCTTTGCTTTAGTGTCTGGATGTTTAATCTCTGACTTCTAGGAAGACATATTGTGCAAATACCGATCTTTCTTTTCTATGTCAAGAAGTTGTATAATAGTCCAGTCAATTTGTGCTCAAAAGGGGCCGTTGAGGGAAAATTTTGGGGTAGTTTTGATTTCTTCCGTTTTATAAGTTTTTAAGGGTGCTGAATCCGAATCTGGGGTTTGTTAACAAAATTTCGTGACGCAACATTGAAGAAAATGCAAAAAAAGGTAACATTTTTAATTTTTTGGCAGTTTTTTGCTTATAACTCGGAAATTATCAACTTTTCGTATATAACCCCATTATTCAAAATGAAAGTACATAAAATTTCATACAAATTTCACTATTTAGGGTTTTTTTCTCCGACGGACCGTTTGGGCTCAAGCGCTATTTGAAAATTGGCATATTTCGGCTGTGTCCGCAAAAACCCACTTTTTCCACTCCAAAACTTTAATTTATTATTAAAGGCTGTCATTTAATTCCTCCATCCATTACAATGTAGCATTTTCAAAATCCAGAGACCACTGAACTAATGTCACTAAGTCTACGGCCACACGAGCGATTTTTCCCTGAGAAACACAGCTGGAAAACAAGCCCCAAAATATAGATAAGCTTCTGTAACATAGGGGTGGCCAAACACAGCTGTTTTTCCCTTTAGCGGGGGAGTTGTCTGTCGCATTCTCAAGGTCGGCCGCTGGAGGATAGAACCAGACCTATTTTTTCTAGCTGGATTTCAAGCCAAATCGGTGGCCACACGTGCGTGAACAGTCGCTGGTAGTATTCAAGACGTTTACGTAAAGATAGGGTATAATGTACAGAGCCTGATTATAATAATTTTAATCCGATTTTTTTTATTATTCCCATTTCTCTTGCTGCTATATTCGTGTGTTCTAGTAATTTTTTATACTTAAATTTTTTATATTTAAAATATCATGGATAATTACTTGGATAGCGAACTTTTGATCTTAGAAATAGAAAAATATCCATGTCTTTATGATGCACGGACAAAGGATTTCAAAAACCGGGAACTAAAAAGAGAAACATGGATGACCGTAACAAAGAATGTTATTGGGGAAAAATGGGACCAGATGGACGAAAATGGAAGAAATAAAATTGGTAATTAGTAAAACAAATTAAATTTTATTTTTTAAGTTACAAGTTATAACCTAAGTTGTAAGTAGGTGATAGTTATAACTAGATCGTGGATTATATACAATTGCATACAATATTTTCTGATTTGCATGTGTCTTTCTATTAAGTATATAATAAATAAAAATTGCATTCGCTTCAGAAAAAATATATTATATAAAAGTTATATCCCCGCTTTACACATCTGAACAACAACAGAAAAGGTGACTGCCTACGTTCGGAGCCAATTTTTTTAAAAAATTGTTTTTTTTAAGGATTTTTTGGTCTCATATGGTAAAACAGCATTTAAAAATAAAAAATAAAAAAAAACTTTCCTGTAAACACCATACTTTTTTATAAATTGGTCAATTTGAAGTAATTTTTAATGAAATTTAGCTAAAACGCTTATCACTCTGAACAAAATTCTAATGCTACTATTTTAATTTCCTTCTCACACATGATATATATAACAGTTATCTTTAAAATGACCTACAATCTAAGAGAAATTATAAAATGCAAAAATAAAACAGACAATTTTATGTTCCAATATGAAAGTTTTCCCCAATTCGTCATTCCTTTCCTTATAAAAACAGCCCCAAACAAAAAACTATTTATTATACATCAATTATTGTACGTCATTTCATTAACAATAGCATCTAAAACATTTCCTGAAAATTTTATCAAATTATATGCATTATTATGTGAAATATCATGATAACGGTAGAGATTTGTGCTAAAAAACATAATTCTGAGAAAAACGCCTTTAAAGTTGTTTGTCACTTCAGTTTTGTATTAGACGATGTTTTTTAAAATAGCTATAACTCTACTTCTAATTGATGTAGAATGAAAATCTAAACGGTTTTGAAAAGAGAAAAGATTGAATTACAAGATTCTTGCAAAAAATAAAATTGACCAAAATGGTAAAAAAATGGACGCATTTAAAGCTGTTTGTCACTTAAATTTTGTATTAGACGATGTTTTTTTAAAATAGCTATAACTCTGCTTCTAATTGACGTAGAATGAAAATCAAAACTGTTTTGAAAAGAGAAAAGACTGAATTACAAGATTCTTGCAAAAAATTAAATTGAACAAAGTAGTCAAAAAATGGCATTTTCAACGTAGGCAGTCACTTTAAGTATATTATAAATAAAAATTGCATTCGCTTCAGAAAAAATATATTATGTAAAAGTTATATCCCCGCTTTACACATCTGAACAACAACAGAAACCTTATTTTAAATATGTTCTTTTGTTCAGGTAAGTAATATTTAGATCAATATTTAGATAAATAAGTAATATTTAGACCTATTTCTATTTGAAGTGCATATTTATATTTTTAAGTGTATATTTGCATGGATATTTTTGCCATTTTTAAGTGCATATAATCCGCTGTCTTGTTATAACAAGAGGGCATTATACAAAACTTGCTAGTATACAATTTTAAAGAATTTGATACAAAATTATTGCTGTTATTAGTTAGTAGTTTGTACTGTGTACTCGTAACAAAAAAGTTCCTATTCTGCAATGTTGCAAGAACGATTTTGCCAGGGCACTGAACCTGCAGGAGAACAGAAGTAACTTTTGAAACTCTCTCTGGTCTCAACTCCAATGTTGTTTCCTCTTGTTCCAATTGCAGGAATACTTTCTAGTGGGCATGGCAGGGTGTCTTCAAAATTGTAACCATCGCGGTGTCTTACGAAATTGTGAAGCACACAGCATGCTTGTATAATGATGTCGGCCATATCAATACTAACATCGATTGCAACGATCGATATCAATACTAACATCGCATTACAGTACCACTTTTTCTAATTGCAACTTCAACCTTAGATAATAGAGTTTCAAATGAAGATATCGACATTCTATAATACTCAAAAAACTTGTCTGGGTATCCTTTCAGCTTACTGTGTAGAACTGTAAATTTTCCCTTTACTAATCTCTCACTTATAAGAGGATGTACCCAGTACTTTCTTTGACGTCGACGACGTTGTCGGCGAACAATTAATAAAGCACATAACGCGTTAACAGCATTTTCATTTATTGAAACTGGATTCATGTTGTACTGCAAAGCACAAACGACTGACCTCGCATGAAGAAACCGCACGTGTGGCCGGCGTAGATTTTCAAGATGCGGGTAAAGTCCCAGCGGGGGAAAAAAATATCACATGCACGTGTGGCCGGCTGGTGTAGATTTTCCAGCGCGGGGAAAAGCCGTACCGGGAAAAATCGCTCGTGTGGCCGTAGCCTAAGTACTGGTGTTGTCGCAGATGAGAGGATCAACTGCCACTTGTCCAAGGAGATGGACATGATAGGTATACAGCGCATTGTTGGTGGTGATTTTCAAGCTGTAAGATTCAAACGAGGCGAAAGAGTGCAGCCTCTTGCGATCATGAATAGCTCTATCCAGATACAAGACAGGGATGTAGTCATCAATCCAACCACACTTTTCCAACGAATGACCATCGTGAAACATTCATATGAAGAGCTGCGAGAATTTTTGAGTTATGAACTTAGTCCCTACCCTCTCTCTCTTTTCGATGAGCATGGGATGAGTAAAGGAACAAAATCGAGCTTGTACAGGGTTTTTACACCGACTCCAACTGAACAGGGGAACTTGAGTGATACAAAATATGTCATTGACGGAGGGTTTTGTTACACCGGGTCAAATGGCACCACGGCCAGACATATGCAGAAATTTGCAGCAGTTATGTATCATATGTTACGTCGAACTACAAATCAAATACAATTGTCATTTTTGATGGCTACCCTGACGAAGCTTGTCAAAGCACCAAGCGCATAAAACATTTGAGAAGAGAGCAAAGAAAACAATATGCTGCAATATCATTTACGGAATCGATGGTGCCCACTGTCTCGCAGGAGAGTTTACTTGCAAACTCCAAAAACAAGAGCCGGTTAATATCTATGCTAATGGAAAAGTTTGATGATACAAAAAATGATTCACAGCAAGCTGTGGAGGACGCTGATATTCTAATTATCACAACAGCTCTTCTGTTAGCCTTTCAAATGAATATGTGACAATGGTGGGGGAAGATATCGACCTTTTGGTGATTTTGATTGGCCTGTGTAGCCCTGATATAAAGAACGTCTTCTTTTTTAAACCAGGAAAAGGGAAGATGTCTCAAACCCTCTACAATCCCCATCTTGCCGCTGACAAAATCCTATCAAACCATATATTGTTCCTGCACGCGATGAATGGTTGTGACACCACATCTGCTTTGTTTAATCAAGGGAACTGAAATTAAGTCCTGCAGAGTAACAATGACTTGCGACCAGTCATTGATCGTTTCAAAGACCCTCAGGCATACCAGGACGAGATTACTGAAGCAGGAAACGTGTTTCTCATGGCTCTGTATGGGAAAGGACATGACACTAGCCTGAACGATTTGAGATACAGGCAATACGTATCTTCATCATACAAAAGTAAAACCAACATTGCCTCAATACCTCCCCCCCCAACCGAAGTTTCTGCACGACAACATTCACTGAGAGTTTACTTTCAGATGCAGCAGTGGTTATCCGGTCAAACCACACTCGACGAGCAACAAAGAGACCCGAACGAGTGGGGTTGGAAAAAAAAGGAATGGTCTCGTGGCAGTGCCAACCACTTTGAACCCTAAACTGGACTCGATACTTCGGCACATTTCTTGTAAATGTAAAAAAGGCTGCAAACGCAATTGTGGATGCAGTAAGGCTGGCCTCCATTACTCCCCGATCTGCACATCGTGCGAAGGGCTGTGTGAGAACGTCGAGCTCCCGGAAGACAGCATTGACTTTGACGAAGAAGAGACCGAAGAAAGAGACGAAGAACAGACTGAAGAAATACGCTTACATGATGTTGAAGGTATGTCTAATCTCACAATCTATTTCGTAATCACTCATCTCTCCTTAAGATATGATCACAAGTTGTTGTTTTCTCACCACCTCTTTCATTTTCCAGATGAACAAGCCCCGACGCTGACGACAGAACAACCCGAACCTGTGCCAGGACTCGCCGCCTTCGAAGAACCTCAGCCAGGACCCTCTAAACGACAACGGCTCATATAATAATGTAATATATAATCATATGTATTGTAATACAATATAATAAAATGCAATAATTTTTCAAGATTTTTCATTGGAATTTCAACTTTTTTGTAACTGAATTTGTAAAATTTCGGACTTCATTAAATAACTTGAACATTATTTTATTTTTGAAAAAAATACCTGTACCTCTACATATACGATCTAAATAAGGTATGTGCGGAGAACTGGGAGTAATTCACTAATTGACAGCCATTAATAATAAATTAGAATTTTGGAGTGGAAAAAGTGGGTTTTTGCGGAGACAGCCGAATTACGACAATTTTCAACTAGCGCTTGAGCCCAAACGGTCCGTCGGAGAAAAAAAACCTGAATAGTGAAATTCGTAGGAAATTTTATGTACTTTCATTTTGAATAATGGGGTTACATACGAAAAGTTGATAGTTTCCGAGTTATCAGCAAAAAAACGCCATAAATGAAAATCTTTACCTTTTTTTGCATTTTCTTCAATGTTGCGTCACGAAATTTTGTTAACAAACCTCGGATTCGGATTCAGCACCTCAAAAAAACATATAGGATGGAAGAAATCAAAACTACCCCAAAATTTTCCTCGTAAAAACACAATTTGACTGGACTATAAGGCGTTGTTTGAAAACCTGAAGCTTGAAGATCATAATCGAGCTACCCAAGTCCCAGCTTCAGTATCATTTCAAATTCTTATGAACTATATTCACAGGTGCACAGACAATATAACCAATAAATTTTCAACTGTTTGCTATGCTATAATAAGAATGGATACAAATTCTAGCATCATTTTGCTTGTACCAAAAAGCTTTCTTTGACGGATAACAGCAGTAATATCAGCAAAATGTGGTCCGACATCTTACCAACAACTTGACTTTATCCCTTGGCAAGCATCATATAAGGGCTGGGACATTTTCGGTGTATGTAGATTACATTCATTATTGCAAATATTTACAGAAGATTTAGAATTGACTTATAAGTGCTTGTAATGATGTACGGCTTAAAAACTGAGAAAAAACGCAAATTTAGCTGATGCATTATGAGAATATTTCAAAGACTAAGAATGAAAAAGAAATCTGTGGCGTTATGGAAGATGTTGATATGTCCGAAAAATTCAGTTTTAAGGTTTAAGTTGATATGACACACTTAAAATTGCTTCTTTAATGTGATAAAAGCTGATAGTGGAATTATGAATAGTGAAGTTATTCGTATTGTCAAATGCTGTTATGTATAACAGAGGTAATTATTTGGTCCCTAATTGAATATTTTAGACCCTAATTGAAATTTTCATTACAGACCAGCCATATGTTTAAGGTTGAATATGAGTATTATCTAAAGAATATTTGGATTGAAAAACGTCATTGGGTGATTTTATAGTTCACAACAATAGTTACTTTTTAATTTATCGAAAACATGAAAAAATGACTCATCAACATATGCCATAATGCCACAGAAATTATAAAGAAATTCCCTTTTAAAACATACCCAACAAAAACACAAACACAAAACCCCTCATTTCCGGTCACCCGGAATCTGGACCACAAGTGAAAGTTGTCTGTGTAGACCTGGGGCGTGTAGGTTAAGAATTCCCTCACGATATTTTTCATGGTTATTTTAATAATTAACTTTAAGTATAACTTTCTAAATGAAATTAGACCTTTTCAACTGCCAAGGTAAGAATTAAATTCACAAATTAGGTGATCGAAAAGCAAAACTTCTCAAATAAATTACATTTATCTTTTATAACAAGATATTTGAAGTCTGCAACTTCATATGGATTCATACAATAAAAAATTTTATCTATAATCATGAGCCTTATCTACTTTCTTATTAAGCATTTGTAAAATATATCATAAAACTTTCGAGGCATTTCAAATATAACATTTATAGGAAGATATGCGTGATTTTCCCTGTCATATATTTAACACATCAGTTGGTGTTGTAATTAATCATTCAATATTCCTTAAAATGAAGAAATGACTTTCTTGTAAATTTTTTAATAAATTTCTTAAAATACAATTTCATATGTGTACACGTATCGATTAAAATGATAATTGTGCTGCGAATGCTAATTCACTATATCATAGAGGATTTTAATTTATTTGATCATCGGTAGGTGAAGAAATGAAAAAAAACTTCAAAAGAGTAAACTTAAATACATAAACAAATAAAAAATAACTGTAGAGGAACTTTTCTATTCTCATTAAAATATTTTGAAAATGTAAGATGGGACAAATTTAATTAAAAGATGGCAGCACATACTTTAACTCATTTCGTTTAAATATTGAAGGTAAAATATTTCAAATATTTAACATTAAGTGTGAATAAAGATTTCCATAAGTAAAATGAACAGAGTAACTAAAACTTTGCAGCAGTAAACAGATGCAAATTTAAACTTATGTTATATTAGCCTAATGCTTATTTTCTTTAATTCTTTTGGTGTTTATAATGTTTATCACTCCTTTCATATCATTCTATATTTTGTTGACAGTATGACAGACAATATTTAAATTTAAAAAGAAAAAATAAACTTTAAAATTAGAAAATTGAATAAGATGCATCATACTATATATTTAATTTACGAAAAATTTATTTTGATCACAGTTTTAAAAAACGCGATTTCTGTTCCTTATCCAGCATCATTCGAACAAAACAATTTCTCTTAATTTTAATTTTCTCGTATAATTTCGTCAGAATGTTAGTATTGTGGGAGGTCGCAGTATTAGTATATTTATAAGCTCAGTAAGTAGACAATACAGATAATCTCTATTGTCTATTTTCTTTTCTTAAGTTGATCTTTTTTCCCCGCTTCTAAATGCATATCAAACCGGAAACTGATGGAATTATGTAATTTTTAAAAGAATGTTTTCATTTATAAGAGATTAAAATCGTCTCTTTTACAAAGTTAATATATATTAAAAAAACTTTTAAACTTTAAAATCGTCAGTAGATGGCAGCACATTATTGAGTACGGAATTTCAGAACTTTGAAGAGTATTTGTTATAATTATTCTTAGTGATTGATATATTTTTCCATTAACATTTATTTCGCCACTTACTTTTGCAATTATCTTTTGTAGAAAAGTGTTTCTTTTTCTTTTCTGTGTATTCCACATTCCCAACAATGAATATAATGAAAATGTGAATTTCGGAGATGGTTAATAAAAGTTTTAATCTTCAAAGTAAATTCTAGGTCGTGATTAAAGAATTAGAAACTGCATTTCAACCCTTTTAACTGCTGTTTTTTTCAATAAATGGTTAAAAAAAATGTCATTTTTTTATAGTCTGCGTTTTCATCATTACATGCAAGAGTAATAAGATCTAAATTAGTTTTGCTGCTTTCTTTACAAAAATTAGCAAATTACCATAATTACGTTTTTGAACACTATGAATCTAAAATATTTCTATACATTTTCTTTTTCGCACTAATGTAGAGAGATAGGAGAAAATATTCTACCATTAATGATTTCTAAGAATTATATTTAGGTGAGAAAATATTCTGGAAATTTAATTTACGAAATAAAGACATATAAACTAAAATCTTCACCCATCTTATATTTGTCAAAGGCAATTTTTAAATTTGTTGTTTCGTGGTGCAGTTTGATTCATTGCAAAGTATTCAGTCAAATATTACACTCAGCATAATATTCTCGTTTCCCTTCGAAATCTTTTACTGGTGCCATCACGTTTACAACAGCGCATAGTGCATTGTCTCCTAGACTACGAGTGGTGGGTATTTTTATTTGTTTCCTCCCTAGAAAATGTCTTTCTTGCAGTCCACTCACAAAATAAAAAGCAATTGTAACGGGAAAAGTAAATGAAATATAAAAATTGTCTAACAATTAATACGTATTAATCATTTACCCATCTATCCCATTTACCCATCTATAATTGCCAAAAAAACATATAAAATAAGTATAACACCAATCTGAACATCCCACTCACAAAAGATTACAAGCAAAAGTCACAAGAACCTGATATCAGATATATAAAAAAAGAGCCAGAATTATGACCAAATATGAATAGTTCAGTTGACATTTGTTTTGCTGCCATCTATTGGCAACACGCTGAATGAATATTTTATACTGAAAATTTCAAGCAACACAACACAACGCTGGAAATTTAAAGCATGTCCAACACAGTTCGGGGGTAGAAAAATTTCACCAGACCATTTGCCTGAGATGAATTCGAGAAAAACATTTAAGTGGTTAAGAAGATTAAACATTTTAACTACAAACCATTCTGGAAAAAAAACTGTTAAAAAAGCACATATAAACGCTTTATTGCTTCGAGTATAGTGCAGTAAGAAACGGTTCATACAGGTCTTGAAAATAAATTAAAATTCATTTAATTTTTTTTCAATCAATAGTTGAGAATTTTTTTTTTAGCTTAAGCCCAAATTTATACCAAAGTAAGTTTAAACCAAAACGCATTCAAAATGCGTTTTTAGTACATAGGTTAAATATTTCACATCACGAACAAAATTGAAAACTAATTATACATCTCTAATATCCAAGTATTCTATAATGCACAGGTCCGACGTGAGGGCATGACTGGATAACATTCTCTTCGGGCCCACTAGCTTTCGGGGGGCATGGCTTGTGAAAAGCTAATTACAACTCACACACACATAATTTCCGCCTCCATCTCCTGCACAAGGAACTTTCAATTATCATTTCATAAATATTAATTTGTCGAATAAAGTTTTTTTTTTTTTTAAATTTGATTAGTCTCTTTTAAATTAAGATATTTCTGCGTGGTTTCTTTTATAGCAGTTCTTTTTTATAGTAAAATATTCTTACTGTTGTTACTAGAGAACATTCATATCCTTAAAAGAGGATGAAAAATCTACTCTTTTAGTTCTGCAATAGTAAGAACTAGTTCTGCAATAGTAATAGTGAAAAATCTACTCTTTGAGTTCTGCTCCAAAATAGACTCTTTATTTGACACACTGCTTGCTAAGGAATGCGTATTCGAAATTCACCTATAGATGGCGCCACCATTTATAGGAATCTTTTATCTTATCCATCATTTTATAATTACAAATAATATTGCACAGTTTTTAGAATCAAATTTTCTCTTCAATAAATTAAATTTTAAGTAATTCCCATTAACATATAAATGTTATTAAATTATGTGAAGGATGCATTTTCTGTCAAGACAGCACAAACACACGCTGAACTAAGTTTTAAAATGTGAAGGAAAGTGACGAAAATTATGCTTATTGATAATATCTCTTTATAAAAAGAGAAGAAAATCTTGTTTAATAATATTAGATTATTTATCTTCACATGTAGTATTTATTTTTATATACATACTACATTGTCAAAAATATTCAGACACCTAGCAGGGTTGAAATGAGAAAATTGCATTATTTCCATGAACTTGATTTCCGCCGTTTACAAAAAGATCTAATTGGTTGACCGCTTTTAATTTCAGAGAATAAAATCTTCTTCAGGTTTCCAAAGAGGCTGACTACACAAGATCCGGATTTCAAAACAGCTAATGGAAAATCCATTAAATAATTTTCTCTAGGCTTGACCACATTATAGTTCATAATTCCCTGGCTGTTGGAAGAATTCAGTTTAACCAATCTCACGTCAGAATTTCCCTCACACATCCTTTGAAATTTCATAACTCTTCCTACCGAAGTGGGTTCTTTTAACTTTTGTACCTTCTGTTCTTTAAGGAAGACATGGAGTCTACGTGAGGAAACTTCTAAACATTAACAGTCACAAAACGCTTTAACAGTATAAAGAGTTTTTAAAGAGTTTTCCAGAATGTTCTAGAATATTAAAAGATAGTTCAAAGGATTTCAACCACTACCTACGTTAAGGTATCTTTTCTGCACTACCTGCGAAGTGTTGTTAGATATTTTACATTGAAAATTAGATTTAACTGGAAAGTTAAATTGTATTTAACATACGGTATATTTTTTATTTTAAGTAAATTATTTACTATAATATTTTAAAAAGACAACTATTGCATTTATTTTCGTCGTGATTTATTAATTTAATTTTAATAGCAACATTAAAATAGCAATAATATTGTTTTATACTTTTGTCTGTACATCAACTTTCCTCATAATAATTTATAGTGCTGCCATCTGTCTTCTGTTATTATAACAAGAACTATGAATTATATGTTGTTCAAACAGATTTGATGGTGAGTGAGTTTCTGCCTATTAACTCATTGAAACACTTAACAATGCATTCTAAAGAATATAAACAATTATTTAAACATTTTGTAGCCTTATTACTATGGTATAATATCCTCTTTTATTTCTTTAGAAAAAAGTAATTTGCGGGAAAACTAAATTGAAAAATAAAAAACAAAAACTTTTGATTTCGATCGCTCTTCTAAGTGTTGCAAAATATATAATATTCATGAACGATATAGAAATCATGTTATTAAGTGAAAGTGTATAGATTCCAGAACGTTTATATTATCACGTCACCTTGTTTCCTCTTAAGGACATTTTCAACTGCGTACTTATATAATACTGAAATTCAACAAATTGAATCTAAGTAGTGCTGCCATCTGTTAGTATTAAAGAAAACTACATTACATATTGTTATTATTACAACTGAAACACAGTCTACTTATTATCTTTCTACCAAATCCTTTTTACTTGTATAACTTGTAATTTTTCTATTAAAAAATGTATAATAACATAAGATATATGATTTATTCATAAGCTACATGAAATAATGTATGCATATAAATATCTTTTTCTCTGACGTTTTTAAGTGGAAGTTGAAATCTATAAATTCATATATCCTGAATACATTTATGAAAAGCATTCATTTACAAAGAGATGATTATACTTCAAAAAAAGAAATAAAAGCTTTCTTTTTTAAGTGAAAGAAACCCATTGGGTATAAATCTACTTAACCGACTGTAAAAAAACCTTTTACATGGCTCATTGTCAAGTTCTGCAGTTTGAAAATGTCGACGATCAATTATCCCTTCAAATCTTTTCAGTTGGTTATAAACATTACGTTTCTACATCATGTACATACATTTCAAAAGCTACTTCAATGTTTCAAAAGCGATTGTGAAATGTAATATAACATTTTTTGCTTATTCTTTTAGTCAAATGATAAACTTTCTCATTCTCTAAATTTCTTGTGGTTAGTAAAAAGTTTTACCAACTGGGCATTATAAAATGTTATAATCTTATACAGTCGAACCTCGTTATAACGAACTTCAAGGGACCAAAGGTTTTATTCGCTATATCCGAACCATTAAGAAAAATGCTAGAGTTCACAAAATGTATAACTCATTAGTTACTATGTATATTCAATAATGATGTATTGTAAGAATGATAAAATCTATTAAAAATGATCATTAATGAATTAAATTGACTAAAATCGATTACATTAAACTGACACAATATTAATTAAATTAACTAAAAATGAAGACATTTTGAAATAAATTGATTTTATCTTTAATAGTTGCTTACTGTTTTGATACATAAATAATCGGTAATTTTCTGCTAACGTGATGCCAATTTCAAAAACATTTTATGAATTTCTTTGTCCAATACATTAAGTCACCCAAGACGCTTTCTTCCACTGTTTGTGTTGACAAAAACTTATTAATTTCACTCATCGCTGCTGTAACAGCTGAGATGGTGGAGATTTCGTCATTTATGTGCTCCCCTTCATCAGCACCAGAAGCAGAATCTTCCATTCCAGAATGAGTCATTTTAATTTCTTCTACAATATCTTCATCAGTCAGATTTTCACATGTAATGACTTCATCATGACATGTTTCGAACAATTGCACGCCTAAATCTGAGAATGATGAAATTTTGTGCTTTTCTATCCACATCACGATAGGAAAATCTTCATCATCATCTTCTTCAACATTCTTTGCTTCTTCAACATTCGTTGTATCTTCAACATTCTTAAAAAGTTTAAACAGTAAAAAAAAAAATTCAGTTGTACACTGAAAAAAATGTTCGTTATAGCCGATTCTTAAGATTTCGGTGGTTCTCTGTAAAAAGGATAAATTAGCATTAAATACAATAGGAAAACAGCGGGACCAAAATTTCCGTTCGTTATATCCGGGAGTTCGTTATATACCAGGTTCGCTATAACGGGGTTCGACTGTATATGGACCAATGACATTAGAAAAATGTAATTATATTATTTAATAAATGAAGGTGACGATAAATATAATGAGCATAAAAAATATAAAATCTTCGATAATCATTACGAATGTCTTGTAGCACAAATAGTTCCTTTACTTTTGAAGTTTCCTTCTTTATCATGCAGCACTGAAAGATAGAATTAAGCATGTTATATATTTGAACATTGTATAGTCCCCAAAATAAATAGACAAACAATGTTACTTTAACAGAACCAAATTATTTTGTTTTATTTCCACAAACTATTTTTTTTAGAGATGGATGTAAAAGAAAAATCAGAATAGTTCGTGGAACTAAAACAAAATAATTTTGTTGTGATAAAATACCATTGTTCGTTTATTCATTTTAGTAACTGTAAGATGAATCACATCTCTCTAACGACAATAAAATCTCTAGATACATTTAATTTCATGAGAAAAATTATTGCGGGAACTTGGGTTAAATTATTGAAAGTGAGGTACAGCTTCTATCATCATTATAAAAATTATATTTTATGTGTAGACGTATGAATAAATGTTTTTCTCTGATTTTCTCAGTTTACTAAGCGTGTGGAATGCAATCAAAATTTCCTTAGTGAGGTAGCAGTTATCTTTTCCTGAATTTCTCCTGTAAATATCCTATTTTGCCCTTTTTAATGCTTTAGCAATGTGAATAAGATTTAAAAAATCAACATTCCCCCGCTATCCTGCTGTACTGCCTCATCGTGGTAGGGGGTTGGCACTGGACGAAATGGGCAAAGTGTGTCAGGAATTTAATTGCTGGTAGCAATTAAATTCCTGATTTAAATTCCTGCAATTAAATTTTCCCGGCTGTACTCCCCAAGATGACAAGGCCGCGGCTTATTTGTTGGGAGACCATCATAAAAGTACTAGTTGCTCGGATTTTATTAGTAACGACAAAGACATGGAATTACGCGCCAGAAGACTCATTCATTGTTTAAGTTCCAGAGTGGGTAACCCTATCTTTAGAAATAACTTCTCCATTTAGGAGTTGGTTTGGTTTGGTTTGGAGCGCTACGGTCAACTTTTTGCTACACGAGGGCGAATTAGACCGAGACCTACAGTTTACCATCTAGGAGTTGGAGCTTGCTCTAAAGGATTTAGATCCTTTTAAATCTCCTGGTCCTGATAGTACCCATGGCCAAATGATCATGCATGTCGGTTCCAAGGGAAAACAGCATTTGCTAGATATTTTTAATCATTCTGGAAGACGCGGATGATTTTTTCGGAATTGTAGAAAAAAAGCTTTAATCATTCCCATAAAAGAATCGGGCAAATTGTCTAGTTCACCTGAGAGCTACAGACCAATTGCTTTAACTTGTCTTTCGAGCAAAATCATGGAAAAAAATGATATTCCGTAGACAAATTTTTTATCTTGATTCTAACTGCATGCTCCCTAGAGAGCAGTATGGTTTAAGAAAAGAACACAGTACTAGTGACCAATTTTGTATTTTAGTTAATATATTAGAGATGCCCAAAATTTAAAGCCTATTAATAACACGATGGCTGCATTTTGAACCAATCGAAGGCATTTGATAGAGTACGGTGAAATAAGTAAGTTGTCAAGCTGCATGAAGCTTTTGGCATTTAATGAAATGCACTTCCGTGATTATTAGACTTTCTGTGTAGTAGAGTGAAATTTGGCAACTCCTTCTCTAGAACCTTTCGAATATCCCAGGGTGATCCCCAGGGATTTGCTTTAAACCCTACTCTTTTTTCGTAGTGTTGAGCTGGTGTTGAGAAAGAGATATCGGGGACTTGTAGGATCGGTATGTTTGCTGATTATATTGCACTCTAGGACTATAATTCAGATATTTATTAGAATCAAAGCTCAACCTGTCCCATTCTAGCGTGAGCAGGTTAGACAAAGATCACAAGGTGACGTTTAACATCTCAAAGTCTGTGTCCAATTTCTTTACAACAAATAGACAGTTATATCAGTCTCATCTTCAGATATTTCTGGAAGGCGTCCCATTTTCATATGAGAAGTAATCCCAAATATCTGGATTTCGTTCTAGATGCAGAGATTACCGGTAATAAGCATATCGAGGCTTTAGTGACCAATAATAGAAAACGTTTCGGTATCCTTAAATATATACCTGTGCGAGACTGGGGATCAGATGCAACCATTCTCAGGACAAATTTTACTTCTCTAGTTAGACCTATCTTAGAATTTGGTTACTTAATCTATGCTTGAGCTTCTATCATCAATCTTCCAAAGCTGGAGAGTATTCAGTTCTGCGTTGGTGGTATTAAATCTGGCCTCCGTAACTGCTGTCCAAGCAAAATAGTTTTATATGAGACAAACGTCCAAGAACCAATTATGAGAAGAAATTTCAATCTTGTGAATTTTAACAAACTGCTTAGTTATGGTATACAGAATAGAACTGTTGATTACCCACAGGACTGGAGAAAGAATCTGGAAAAGATTAACAAGGGATATTCCTTTTTCACTGGCTTTCTCGATGAATGCTGTGGCTGGGAGTATCGAGCCACACTCTATTAAATTATTCATCAACCCCTTCAAGGATGTCCCTAGGGTCTTTTCTCACCCTGGACTTTTATCCTACACTAATGAGAAGTCCCATATTCCTGAATACTTGCGACAGCTGGCAATTGAGTTAATAAATAATATTCCAGTGGATGCTTTCCAAATTTTCATTTATGGTAGCAAAGATGATCAGAATCGTGCTGGAAGTGGTATATTCATAAAAAACCCGTATGATGTAGATAAAATCAAATTTAGAAATCCAGACTCATGTTCTGTTTTCCGTGCCGAATCACTTGTCATAGGAGGGTTTGGGATCTATTAGAATAGTTGTCCAGTTAATTTTATGATATGTGGATTTTAACAGATAGTCGAAGATCCATGCAGTATTTGAGCAGCCGGACGCGAGTGGGTGACACATTCGGTTTTCCAATCTTTTAACATCTAGGTCGACACTCTGTGAACCATGATGTTTATTTGCAGTGGGTCTCCGCTCATGTGGACCTATTTGGCAACGAGAGGGCTGACGCACTAGCAGAAGAGGGTACAGCTGAACATTCACCAACTACTTCGGTTCTTACTCATCTGCAGATTTATTCTGTTAGGAAATTTTTTATCTAGAATACATGAAAATCTCCCCCAGACCATGACTAGTACTTTAGTATATGCTATGGTAAATAATTTATCTTCAAAGGTGATAGAACTGAGCAAACTACAATCTCTAGATTTGCCAGCGGCCACTTGAGGTGCCTAAAATTTGATCGTGAAAACAAAACTTTTCCCACTTGTAATGAAGGGTAATACTCAGTAGGCCACCCCTGGCCACATTCTAACATGATTAAATTTATGTAGAGAGGACATTATAACAATTTCTCGCCTATTAATGGACCTTCTGATTAATATTGGGCTTATGGACCTGGTGTAGTCCAGCCATACTAGGCGAAATTAGATACAACAACAACATACAACTTAAAAAGTTTGAACATATGAAATCTGCTAAAAATCATTATTATTTTATAATTAAAAAATGTATGGAATATCAAAGACACAGAAGCACTCATAAAAACAACAGAAAGATCTTCAGAAAATAAATTTGGAGGTGAAGGAAAAATTTGGGCATGAAATAAAATGCCTTTAATATATATAGGATGAAACTTTAGTAGTGGTAACTAGGTATGTGCAATTATACATAGGAGATACAAGGGTGAAACTTTTATAGCCCTTCAAAGTAGTAACCAGCATTGTTTAGCACCCTTTACTAACGTGCTGGAAGCTGCAGGATATCGTTCGCAGCACCTGATCTATTGATCCTTCGAATGGAGTGATCCGCAGTCTACAGAATCTCTGATGGAATCCACGGAGCGATTTACTTCATCTTGAGGATCAGATCAAAGTCACAGAGACTTAAATCCGGGTAATAGGAGGGACTGTATAACATTTCCCATCTATAGAGAGCAAACACATAAGCCACAGTGTTCATACAAGCATTTTTCTTCCATCAGTATAATGCAACAAATTATTTCGTACAATAGACCGGTAACTAAAACATGGCTTTATTCATCCTGTCACCGTGCAGGCATGTGATGTTTGTGGGGAGAGCTCATTAGCTTTAAGGTAAGGCAGGTATGTGACGTACGTGTAGTATAAGTTGCTTTCATGTGTTCTGCTGCGTGGGGGATCTACAACAGTGTTGCCATTATTAGAGTTCCATCCCTCTTAACTTCAAGTACACTCTTAGAAAATGTGGTGTGTATTACTTTGAGATATCAGTTGCGGAATGATGCAAAATTACATTTTCAGAAAAAAGAGTTTAAAATTGTTCTTACCATAAACTTGATCAGTAATTAAATATTTAGAATATCAATATCTCCGGAACTAAACGGGATAGTTTCATGAGGTTCGCTTTATTTTGTTCAGAAATGAAAAGGCTTTAACATATATATTTTTCAAAAAATCGAATGTTTTAAAGATTTAATGGTAGTGAGTCCCCTTGAATCCATGAAGTTAGAAAAGTACTTGTATGCAGAATTAAAGTGAAGAACCCCTAGTAGAGCTGATAAAATTCTCCATTCACAATTATAAGGTAGGAAATAGCCTTCATCATCTGAAATACTATATGCAAGCAGAGATCTTATACAATTCGCAAGCAATAGTGGCCAAAAGGTGTATAGGTAAGCACTTTAAATCAGAAAGTCAAACAAGAATTAGTACATTGTTTGTTTGTTTTTGTAGCTGAAATGCCATCGTTCTACATTGCGCAGTATGGTCATCGTCCGTTGGGCACGGCAAATTTTTACACGTTTCTGTCGAAGGAGACAATTTTATGCCTTCGAAATTCTAAATGAGTATTTCAGGGGCTTATAATAGTAAATGCCTCAGTTTTCTTTTTTTTTGTATTGCTGCAACAATATTCACTACTTTAGGTATTTGAACTTCTGATAACTTCGATACAGTTTTGGAATAATATTATTAAAGTAATTAATATTAATGCTTTTCAATAGAAATATAAAAAAAGTTTAAGAAATAACGCGGGCTTTTACTGTAAGCCAAAATAGATGAAAGAAAAAAGAATACAAACGGTTCTAACGTGCCTATGATGTAGTATTATCGCTCCCATATTTACTTGTTAAGTGATATGCAACAAATGGCTTTAACAAAAGGAATTTTTTACCAAATCGAAACATAGACACTTAGCATCATTCACACTAACACCAAACTATAAATAAATCATTTATTGTACAAGATTGTAAACATCCGGGTGAGTTTCAATAGATTCGCAGATGCTATTTCACTTCGCATTTAAACATCCTGTAATTTACATATACGTTTTCTGTGTTTCTAAAATCTAATGACTATTTCCTCAGACGGGTTTTATTCTAAATGATGGGGTACGAGATATTTAAAATGATACCATTTATCGCTAAGCATTTGTCTGTACAGAAAACAATCGGAATTGTTTAACACTCATACAAACGATTCTGAAATAAATATTTATTGAATAATATTAGGAGTAATGTGTTCTGGAGATCTCATTTTATTATACCCTTATGTGTTCGTATACACCTAAAAGGCGTATCCCCAGATCATAGAAAATATTCTCTTTTCCGCTATGGTTTCTTCGTTCGTACGTAATTTAGAGTACATTGGGAATTTCTTTTATATTCATAAACGGGCTTACAAAGTATTGCTTATTCAGATGCCCTTAATACAGGGTTTCAAATTTTATCAGCTACACGTCGAATTTCCATCGATGATTCTTCCTAAAGACTGAGTAACTAGGTTAGTTTTTTTTTTTTTTTTATTGTTTCATTTGAAATCTCCTCATGCACCACAAGGTATAACATGAGGCTTACAGAAGTAAGTGAAAAACACAAAACAAGAAAAATTAAACATTTAAATTACAAACAAAATTTTGTAAGACAGCAAGACTTTCCACACTCTTAACGAGATCAGAAAGAACAGGAGGCCAACAAATGGACAGACGTCTCAGGTCCGCCTTTAATATATCTCGGGCATTCGCATGTAATTTGCAGTGAAAAAGAAAATGTTCAACATCTTCATCAGCATCACCACAAGCACAAAGTCCACTAGTCACCAAATTAAAACGAAGCAAATAACTCTTGAAATTTCCATGACCAGTTAAAACTTGAGTTAAGTTAAAGTCAGTTGAAAAGTGCTTACACTTTAAACGCTGAAAAATAGTTGGAAAAAATCTTTTTGTCCACAATGCCTTTGACGAAGCAAGAAATTCAGTATTCCAGTCCAAGACAGTTTTTTCCCTAGCGACACGCTTCCAGTGAGACTCCGGGACAGACATCACTAAATCTATCTCTTGAAGAGTCGCTTCTTTCGCTAACTGGTCCGCTCTTTCATTGCCAAGATTGCCAGTATGGCCCCGAATATAAGAAAAATGAATCTCAACAACATTTTCAAGTTCGTGCAAAATTGAGTGAATTTCTACTACAAGCTTTTCTGTAGAAGCTGTATTACGCAAAAGAAAGAGGGAAGAAAGAGAATCTGAGCAAATAAGATATTTAAGCGTTTCACTCTCACGGAAAGGATCCTGAATCCATTTTACAACCAGGTTTAAGGATAAAAGTTCGGCCTGGAAAACAGAACATTCATCAAGTAATCGATGCTGAGCTGTAACCTTCTCTATACCATCTTCATAAATCACAAAAGCAAGACCAACACTTCCATCTAGCTTACTACCATCCGTGAAACATATAGTTTTATACTCCTGAAAAACATCCTCTGCATAGTTAATAACTATAATAGGTTTCCTAGTTGCAGGGTGTGGCAAGCAAGAAATAGGAAGCTTCCCATCCAGGGTGTTACAAACGTTGTCTTTTATATGGCTCCTCTTAACTTCAAGATTATTTAAAATAATTAAATCAATAGGCGGAAGACCAGAAATAACAAAGACTGCATCATAACTAACTGTTCTATAACCCCGAATAATACGAAGTAGAAATCTTCTTTGAATTCTTCTAAGAAGTCTACTATTTATTTTCTTTCTCAAGGAGTGTCCCCATGATCCTGAAGCATAAGAGATCAATGGTACAATACCCTGATTATAAATCAATTTCAGAACATCAGTTTTAACCCCATAAGTGTTTTTTGCAATTCGCAATAAACCAAGAAGAATTTTTTTCACTTTTACTGGAGACGTAAGAAATATGTTGCTTCCACTGCAGTTTATTATCAACAATAACTCCCAAATACCTTATCTGCTGTACTTCTTCAATAGGTTCACTCCCAAGAGTTAAATGAATTCCATGAGCCGGCCTCGATTTTTTATGTATCATCATAACTTTAGATTTAGAAGAATTAAACTCCAACTTATAAAGTTCCGACCATTCAAAAATGTAGTCCAGGATATTTTGAGATATAACAGAGGCATCATCAAAGTTTTTACACTGAACAATAATCAGTAAATCGTCTGCAAAAGCAATTTTATAACTATTTTGGAATTTTGAGATATTACAGAGCAAGTCATTCATAATAATGCTCCAAACAAAAGGTCCCGTAACGGACCCCTGAGGACAGCCTTTTTCTAGCACAAAATTTTTTGTGATATTTCCCAATGTAAGATCTGCTGAGCGACCCTGCAAGAAACTCTTTATTACGTAAAAAACATTCTTAGGAACTTTAAGACATCTAAGCAAGTGCAGAATACCAGGCCACCATGCATTATCAAAAGCACCCTTAATATCCAAGAAAATAAGAAATGTCACATAATTCTTACGTTTTCCTTGCTTAACAATATCGCATAGGCGGATCAAAGCATCCTCAGCTGACCTTTGAGGAGTAAATCCATATTGATCCTCACTCAAGAGGCTGGATCGTCGTTGATGGTAGTTAAGTCTATTTATGCAGAGTTTTTCAAGACACTTACACAAACAAGGAAGTAAGCTGATGCATCGAATATTATCAATATTTGTCCTCGATAGCTCAGTACTTTTAGGAATAAGTACAACTTTTGCTCTCTTCCAGGTCCTCGGAAAAACACCAAGATTTAAACAAGCATTAAACAAGGCCATCAGCACAGAAGGACAACTACCATGAAAATTCTTAATTAATTCATTTGTTATTCTATCGTATCCTGGAGCCCTGTTTAAACTTAAGTTTTCCACTATACAATCAACTTCCGCCCTAGAGAAAGGAACATCAACATCGACGTCATACACCAATTCAGCTTCGTCACGCAAAGACCTATGACTAGATCTATCCTGCAATTGAAAATCACGAGGGAATGATTTCTTCAATATGGCATCAATTGTATCCCCAAAAGATGAAGTAAAATGACCAGGAGAAACTTCGATACCCGAGATTTCAAGCCTTTTAGCAAAATTGGTTTTAACCCCAAAAGTATAAATTTTCTTCCAAACATTCTGCACAGTAATATCAGCAAGAAAATCCTTCCAAGAATTTAATTTACTTTCCTCAAGTTTTAAATTGTATTTAACCCTAATAGTAAGATAGCTTTTTCTATAAATTTCCCTTAAAAAGGAATTTTTAGCTCTTTGATATCTCCTTCTAGCAGCATTCAACCGTTTCCGCATGCAAGAAATTTCATTCGACCACCAAGGAACTTTATGCGAACCACATTTTTTCAAAGGAATAGATTTTTCTGCAGCAGAAACAATCAAATCCTGTACATCTTGAACGCATATTTCCAGCATGTCAGGTTGAGTACAGTTTTCTATGGAATTTAAAATAATCGAGTTCGCATCAGTACAAAGAAAGTCAAAAAGTTTCCAGTTTGCATTTTTAATGTTAAAGAGATTTGAAGTTTCAGAAATACTAAAAGCATTGTTAGGTTTTGGGATTTTCATTTCAAAAGAAATCATTTTATGATCAGACAGAGAATCATACTCAGGTATACACCATTTCTCAACAAACCGAAGAAGTTCCTGTCCGACAACAGTAACATCTATATAACTTGTTCCCTGCGTCGCACTAAAAGTAGGTCCATAATCCTCATTTAACGCAAACAGATATCACATACTGAAGAACTCGCTCAACTTAATACCCCTGGAGTCAGTTACAGGGCTAAACCAGACCTCAGACTTACTGTTGGCATCCATGCACCAAATAAGCCTCTTTAAACTTTTATTCGAAAAAATATGCTCAATCTTTTTAATATCTAAATCAATATTAACGGAAGGCTCAAAATAATAAGAAAAAAGAGTAAAATCGTATCCCCTATAAGAGATATCAACAAGTGCAGCATTATAATCAAAATTCTGATAATCTGAAAAAAACTGTAATCGCACTATTACGAACAATAATAGCTGCCTTAATAACATCCGATTTTGCGTCATAGAAAATTCTGTAGGTATTTGGAAATCCAGGAAGCCTGCCATGAAAACAGTAGGGTTCCTGAACAAGAGCAACATCAACATCATCACATTCAAGATTTAAAATAAGCTGCTGAGTAGCTCTCTTTGACTTATGCAAATTAAGCTGAGCAAAACCAAGACAGTCTTTAAAAACCTTAGCCATAATCCGTTCGAGCAATTATACTATCCCTCATAAACGTATGACAAGAGCAACTCTGAGAAAAAGGTTTATGCTTAACATCCACTTTTTAACTTCACTTTTTAACTTTTTATTGTATCTAATACAATTTACACAAACTTGATCTTCAGAATTCTGGCACTCCGAACTCTTATGCTCTCCGGAGCAAAAATAACAAGACAATTTATTTTTACAATCCATAGATCTATGATTGTAACCGAGACATAAAAAACACCTATTTATAACTACAAAATCATCAACATTACACATATTCCACATCATTTTCAAGGATCGTAACGCAATAATGTTTTTCCGAACTTTCGGATGCACTTCAACAACAACAGATCTAACATGTTGGAATTTCTTCAAAACAAAGCGAACTCTTGACTCGTTCCAACATTTATCAGAATCAAAAACTTCTGGATTTTGTTCCCGAATCGTGTCTAATATTTCTGAATCTCCGATATCATTTGGCACATTTTTAATTAACAGCGTAGGATTCTTCCGCTTAGGAACAGTTGGCTTCAAAATTTCGACAAACTAGGTTAGTTTGTCGGTTTGTTTTTACACTACGGTCATCTTGTTTGCTACATCAGGGCTAATAAGACCGGGACCTATTGCTTAAGGCCGATTCCAAACGGCTACAAACATCCATGTCAACAGGGGAACCAGGTCATTGAAGGTCAACGTTGCCAATCCCCGTTTTTGACACTGGATCCAAGCGCAGTGATATGCTATTTTGGGGGACTTCTGTTTTGAAAGTATACAGATTTCCCACCTGTATCCGTTACAACCCCCTTAACTTCTAAACGGTGACAGCTTAGGCCATACAGTTGGTGGCTAGGTATAGTAAAAAGGCTATGCGCTACTCGATGAGACAACTTACAACACCATCTTTCGGAAAATTATTGATTTAACATTGTTATCTAAAAAAACGGTACGAGATACGGGAAAAAAGTCAATTACAAAAGGGTTCAGCATCATCGATTTAGTAAGAAAAAACACCTTGCGCACATTAATACACAAAACAGAATGTAAAAAATGAACATTTGTTTGGTCGTGATTTTCAGCACTATGGCATCGTGAAACGCGAACGAAGCTCGAAAAGACCACAAAAAAAAACTCGTAAGCTACAGTGGATAATGGAAAGTATTTTCAGCAACATAAATAAATGATCCTGTAAATAGGGAAGTGTCTCAGATTCTTTCTTCCACTCTTTATGACATGACAATTTTTCGAAATCGTGACCAAACACATGTTCATTTTCTAAACTATGTTTTAAGGATTAATATGGATATTTTCTTCCTAAATCGATGATGCTGAACAACTTTGTAATTGACTTTTTCCCCGTATCTCGTATCGTTTTTGAGATAAAACACTAATTCCGAAATTTGCAGAAAGACGGCGTTGTAAGTTGTCTCATCGAGTAGCGCATAGCCTTTTTATTACACCTAGACAACAACTTTATGGCCTAAGCCGTTTAGAAGTTAAGGGGGGTTTAACGAATATAGGTGGGAACCCTGTATAGAACACATGTAGTATGTATGTTTTTTACTTTATCGGTAGAAATTTTTTAAAAATCTAGTCATAATCTTGGAATCACCTACAGTCGTTTAAAAAGCAACTGAGGGTCACTGATTCAGATGGAAGAAAAAAAAGTCTCTAAAATGCTTGCACATGAAATCGCTCTAGAGACCAAAACTTTCTTCTGTCTCTTATTAAACCATCGGATAGTACTGCTGCTATTCTCTCAGAGATCTCTCTAAATAATAAAAATTTAATTTTGTCTTTAAATTTTGGTTGTGTAACATTTTAAATTAGAGTTATAAATTCCCTGTCGGAAACAGGGGTGAAAATAAGAGTTATGCTATCTATGTCAATATTTGTTTTATACATACGTACCGTTTCTTAGTTCATCTATTGCTAAAAATGTATCTAAAAATCCTATAAAAAAGGTATTAATCATGTTATTAGTAATTTTATAAATCTATGTGTAAATAATTACAAGATAAAAAGAACTTTTTATATACCATGTTTTTAAATT
>OU015491.1:158037739-158080239 GCA_907164885.2 Dolomedes plantarius
ATCTGGCAAACCCGAATAGGCCTGGAGACCTCCATTACAACAAATTCACATGAATAACACGAAACAATCACCTGATATAAAGAATATACAGTGCAACTTTAGCATATGAACCATTAAACACAAATTCTAAACTAATAAAAAAACGCAATTACTTAATATATCCGAAAACACAGTGCAACCCTAAAGTATGAATCATTAAGCACTCAAGTCACCTTGATACTGGGTTACAGGAATATCTAAAACATAACATGAACAAAGTGTTTTTCCTTTTCATAACAGGGTCTCTCCTCATCTTAACTATATAAAAGAAAACTTTCAGCTCGAGGACTGCGCCTGAAAAAAGTCTGAGACAGGTTATAAACAATTCAAAAGCATTGAAGAAAGAAATTTTTTTTTGAATGTCCGTGATTTCCATGAATAGTCCTTCGAAGACGACATTCAATTCGTCTTCACAGGACACCTTAAATGTCATTCTCGCTCCTCGGTAGTCTTGACAAAGCATCTGCATTTACGTGTTTGTTTCCCGGGCAGTTTTTTGATGGTCAAGTTGTAGCGTTGCAGGGCGAGCGCCCAGCGCTGTAATTTTGCTGATTGAGTCGCTCCCTTGGTGATGTACGTCAACGGGTTGTGATCAGTCTTCGATCGGCGCTCCGAGAATCCAGGACTCAAACCTTTTGAGACACCACACAATTGCGTAGGCCTCTCTTTCTATGGTGGCCCATTTTTGTTGTGTTGAGGTCAGTTTCTCGCTGGCGAAACTTATGGGGCAAATTACCCCTTCTTCGTTCTTCTGGGATAAACATGCTTCGATGGCGAATGAAGATGCGTCAGATTGGATGATGAACTGTCTGTTTACCGATGGTGTGTAGAGAGTTGGTGCGCGACATAGCGCCTACTTCAACGTTTGGAATGCTCGCTCCTGAGCCGTTTCCCATGGAATAATTTCTGGCGTACCTTTGCCAGTCAAGCTCGTTCGTGGGTACGCTAGATCCGAATACTTCAGTATGTAGTCTCTGTAATAGTTGCAGAGTCCGAGTAGGCTTCTCAACTCTGTTTTTGTCCTGGGGGGTTTTAAGTTGTGGATGGCCTCAAATTTTTCAGGAACGGGCTGGTGTCTACCAGAACCGATCACACGGCCTAAGTATTTTATATTGGCTTTACAAAACACACATTTTTCCACATTAACAGTAAACCCCAACTCTTGCAGTTTATTCAACACTTAGTCTAACTGCTTCATGTGGCTATCCCAATCGGAAGAAAACACCGCGATGTCATCTATATAAGTTCTACAGAATGAGTGGAACTGGTTTAATGCCGTGTTTAGTACCCTTTGAAACGTTGCCGTGGCGTTAACTAAACCGAACGGCATGACTTTCCATCGGTATACCGCTCTATGTGTTTTAAATGAGGTAAAGTCTCTACTCTCCTCCTCCAATGGTATCTCCCAGTGCCCCTTTAAAATGTCTATAGATGTTATCACATTCGCTTGTCCTACACTATTTATTAAATCAGCTACATTCTCCATCGGAAAGACATCCCCTTTTAGTTACGACATTCAATGCTCTAAAATCTATACAAAGCCTCATCGTCCCATCCTTCTCATTAACACATACTATTGGGTATACTATTTCTGCTTCACTGGGTTCAATCAAATCTAGTTTTTCTAATTCTCTGATTTGTTCATCTACCTTTGACTTCAACATTTCTGGTATACGATAAACGTAAGGTTTCTTTCTTACCGCTCCTTCAACTAGCCTGATTCGATGTTCTCCCACTTTTGATACATTTAACCTTCCCTAAAACAATTTCGAATACTTCTTAAGTAATTTTACGAACTCTCTCCCTTTCTCTTCATCTAAATGGCTAATAATCAGTCTCTATACGAAATCCTGGGAACAATGGTCTCGTCCGGGGGTAGGAATTATTTCCCCAAACTCTATATCCTCCTCAAAAATGACCCCTATGTTGCTTTGCGCTCGCGGGTAATTTCTTATCTTGTTCACATGAACCTTCTTTATCGTACCATCCAGTAATTTTACCCTATATGAGTGCTCTGTACATTTTTCTGTTATCTCCCCGGGTCCTGTCCATCGGGCATATAACTTATTGTCAGAATCCGGAATTAATAATATTACTTGGTTCCCTACTTTGAAATTCCTAACTGATGATCTCCTATTAAAATAATCTTGGTATGCCTTTTGCTTTCCTTCTGCTATTATAGATGCCTTTTCTGCTGCTAACTCCAAATTACATTTTAGCCTTTGCAGGTATCCCGTCACCGACTCTGATACGTTAAGAGGTATATGTACTTCCCCTTCCCATGTTGATTTGAGTATAGAAAGTGGTCCCTTGGATTCACTTCCATACATTAATTTGAGTAGGGAATTTCCCGTGGTGCAATTAGGGACTTCGCGGTATGCCCATAACAAGAACGGTATCTGTTTATCCCAATTCCTCGGATCCTATCTTATAACATGATGCAATCCTCCCTTCAGAACTCTATTATATCTTTCGATCAAACCATTGCTCGCCGCATATCCCGGGGTTGAATATCGTGGGCTTCAGCCAATCCTTTTTAGGAACTCTTGCGTTAAATTTGCTGTAAAGTTTGTCCCACAGTCACTAGCTACTATATTCGGAATGCCCGTTTGTGCAAAGATTTCCAACAGCGCGTCGCATGTAGCTTTTGACGATAATGATCTTAAACATACCGCTTCCGGCCACCTCGAATGTTGACACATTATACATAGTACATATTTATGTACCCTACCAGACGGTGGTTCGATCGGACCTATGATATCGATATTAACGACTTCAAAAGGTAAATTCGGTCGGACTACGGCCGTGATTGGCGCCCGGTCTGACACCTTGACTACCCTCCTTAACTGACATGGCTGACATGTGTTGCAAAATTCCCTTATCTCTCTCCTCATTGTGGGCCTATAGAAACTGTATTTTATCCTCTCTCGAGTTTTACGATGTGCCATATGTGAACCGAACACTCCTTCGTGTGCTAACTTCAGCACTTGTTCTCTCTTACTATAGGGCAAAACCAACTGTGTAATAGGTTCTCCCAAAATTTTGTCTTTATGAAAAATCAATCCATCCATTATTATAAAGTTTCCCTTCTTAAGTTTTAACTCTTGCCTAACATGGTCTAAAGAATCACACTGATTCTGTTCCTGAATCAGTCTTGCGGTCTCTGAGAAATAAACCTTCCTCTTGTCTTTTTCCTTCGGTTCAGCTACAGATGACATCAACTTAGGCAGGGTTCCTTGACCCTTATCATTCTCTGTCTCCCCCGCTAGTTGAACCGAATTTTTCTCCTCATTCACTGACACCTGCGACCCTGGGATCTTCCCTTTGTCCCGAGTAATTCCTGACTCCCACCCCTTTTTTTGCTCCCTATGTAATAAACTATCACACCCCTCCACCTGTTTATCTCATCGAATCTGCGCTGCGGTCCTAGGGTCTTTCTTCGTAATACTGGACAAGATTTCGTTCCCGTTGCCAAGGGCTTCGAATTCGAGAATATTGTTCTCATGGACATCCTTTAAAAGTGTATAAACGTTGGGGGGTAGTAAGAATGGTACATTCAGTTTATCGGTAACAGCCGCTATGACTCTCACGGGAGTGAGAATTCGGCTCTTATAGATATCGTCCTTTAACGCAATAGGAACCTCTGTTAATTCGATTTCGATATTTGTACCAAAGGCGGACGTGAGAAGTATTTTTCCGCGGGTTTCTTCACTTGGGTTAGGAATATTATTTGGGTGTAGTATAGGTAGCTGGGTCCCACTGTCAATAATCCCTTCAACTTCATAACTTCCCACTAATATTTTTGTGCGCTCAAGTGGTTGAATTTCTACCTGGCACTCCGGGTTCAGATATTTCGTTTGTACTTTCTCTATCAATGGTTCATCATCCCCTTTTTCTTTATTCCTCGTTTTACCCTTACTAGTTTGTGAGTTATTTCCACAATTTTGGCCTTTCTTCGGGCAATCTTTTGCAAAATGCGAACTCGCATTACCTAGAAAACATTCCTTTGGCTTTGGTTTACTACTATAGTAATTTTTACTATTCTTGTCGTAGTGGCGTAAATGTGGGGGAACATACTTATTTGCATTTGAGGGGAACTTTTACCACTTATTCGAGTTTTCGTTATCTACTTGTGCCGACTTATAGAAGGATTTACCTTTCGAGGTATGATATATGTCGATTTCTTGACCTAATTTTGTAGGCAAAAACGAGGATCACCCATTCTGATAGAGATGTGGGACTGCGTTTCTGCATCTAGGGTTTCAAATAATTTGTCCGCGACAGTTAAATCTATGAGTGTGTCATAGTTTTCGCACTTCCTGAGTTTTACATAATATTTAAACATCGTTTTTAGCTTCGACGCAAATTGTACATAACTTTCGCGAGCGTCTCTTTTTGCTTTCCGGAAATTCTCCCAGCAAATATGCGGTGTAGGTTCAAATTCCCTAAGTACTATAGCTTTCAATGAATCATAATCCTGCATCTCTTTATCATTTATGTATATCAAAATATTAGCCGATTTTTCTCCCAAGAGATTAAACAATATTTCTGGCTGAAATTGTTTTGGCACTTTCTTCGTAATAAATGTTGTAATACCCGTTGTATCTTCTGTTCTTCCCGTTGTTTTCTATTTACCACCGTAGTGATGATAAATTCCCTAACGAAATCTTCGTCATTCTCACACTCAACCGATTTTAAAATGAGTTTTTTTAACTCCGTGATCTTATGATCGGGATTCTCTACAACTCCTAGTTCCCTCGCTACCTCTTTCAGGTATTCCTTTTTAAGCCCTTTGACACTAAACATCTTTACATATCATAAATCAAAATTTATAAACACATAACTATAAATAATAGTAATACAAACAATATCAATCTTAGCAACCCATCACCTCCGTGCGTAGAAAAATGTGTGTCAAAACCCTTAAGTAATGCAAAACTATAACCTCAATTAATCCCCCAAAACAAAAACAAAATTTCTGAGGAATGGTCCTACCTCCATCCTAGCGTTGCCGACTCCACGCTGCCCAGTTCAGTTGATCGTATCGGGATCCTGCCGTCTGCGCCACTGTACTAGGACGGCGTCTTTCTCTTTCAGCCGGCCCCCGTGTGAAAATTGGTTCGAGTTGAATACGAGTCGGGTTCTAATTTTTCTTCTTTATTACACACACACACACACAGATAGGACAATTATGTACAGGGCTCAAGTATGAGCAAGAACATTAAAGTACTGTATTAAGAGAAATGCGGGATACAAAAAGGCCCGTCTCCTGTGAGCACCGCCTACACTCTCCGCGAGCCAAGCTCGTTCTCAACAACCGTGACCCGGGGGGTCTCCTTCATACACAAAAAAAGTTACTAGAGGGCGCCAGGCCCTACTACCTCTTTGCCTTTTCCATTTACTTTATTGCTTCCATATCCTTTTCTTTTTCTTTTGATCTCCTTTTCCTTGTTTAACCTTTGATTTCTTATCTTTCTATTCCTTTTTTTCTTCTTGTAGCAAACAAAGTTTTTTTCGAATATGCTGCAGTTCTTTTATTAATGCTATCATTCAATTTAGTTTTATAGCGCGATGATGTGATAATATAAGCTTTAAAGACCCTACTTGGTTTCGAGGTGTTTTTCTCTGGTAAAGTAGGCAAGGGATTTATTTCTTCAAAGTACATTTTTGGTTAAGTTCTTATGTGTTCTCCATTAAACTTCAAAAACATTTATTTCGCGGAACGCACAGACAACATTATTTATTTAATTTTTTTTTTTTTGGGGGGGGGTTGCTCCAGAGGAATTAAAAAAACACGTTTATTGTTCACTTGCAACCGAATCTGTGGATCACCCTTTCTTATATAGACTGTATTCGAACGGTAAACTGTAGAGGAGACATTTTACGAACAAACTTAAGGATTGAAAATTAATTCATTACTGAGTCATCACTTCCTAATGTTCCCGTATTCCCATAGCAATGATATTGTAGCGCGCCCCGTGGTCCACCAATGGTGAACACAATTTTTTTGTGCCGTATCCGGTAAGCTTCCGGCGCATAGACAAATTCAATAAGACAAACGCATTAAACTAAAGTAAATCAATAAGGCTAGTTTGTTTTTGCCAACAAATTTACTTAGTATGGAAAAATATATATTTTGTGTCGGAGTTGTGTTTGAATAACTCGCAAGGAAGTAAAATAAAAATCGTAAGGAGGTTTTATTTATTTATTTATTTATTTCTAGCATTAATATGGTTCAGTAGATAAATACATTCCTTGGAAGGTATGTTTGAGTACCAGAGAAAAATTCCTTTTAGGAATTTATTACGGGAGGGAACTTTGTTTCGGATATTGCAAGCAATAAAATAGGATTTTAGAGTGCTAAATTGGATAAAAGTTGTTGTTAGGTTGTATTTTACTATAGAAATAAGTTCGTTTTCTTAAAGTCTTTGAAAAACTAAAATTTTTAAAGGGAAGTATTTTATTGCAGTTTATAGAAATTCTTTCTATCATCTACAGTTAATTAATTTTTAAGCATGTGAGTTCACTAAAAATATTTTGCAACAGTATGTAAGGTGAGCATATGCGTGTGTTTATATATAAATAAATAAATAAATAAATAAATATATATATATATATAGATATAGATATATGTGTGTGTGTGTGCAATGAAGGTGCAGGTCTAGGGGTTTTTGGGGTCGTCGTAAAATTTCTAAATCATTAAGCGACTCAAATTCAAGCACTTGCCAGCAAACTCATAGTTTCACGTTGAATAAATTAGGAGTCCAAAATACGGTAGGGTCACGTCAGTAGACTAAATCGTTATATTTAAACTAACTATTACATAGAACATATAACATATAATACGTCGTTAGACGTAGCCCGTCTGCTGCAATTGGCACGTCTTGCCACTACTAAAGTCAATCCGCCTCTCAGTGGTTCATGGGGAGTGCACAGATAGCGCTGGCTGGAAGACAGACGTGCCAGCAACGGGAGTCAACAGCGGGTGTCAGAGGGTATATATATATATATATATATATATATATCTTGATGAAATAAATAAACAGAGGATCTATGAAAAAATAATTTGACTGATCAATAACGTTCTGTATTTCAAAGTAAATTATTCTCCATGTTCTTATATCCTCCCTATTAAATTTGGAAATAATTTATTTCGCAAAACATACAAACAACCTTATTGTTTTTTTTTCCTCTGGTGTTCCCAGAAGAATTTAGAAAACACGTTCCTCGTTAACCTGCAACCGAATCTGCGGAGTTCCGTTTTATAGATAAGTTTCAGGCGAACGGAGAAACAGTGGAAAGGTCATTTTCTGGACAAACTTAAAAAATAAAGTTAAAGCATTACTGACCCATTTCTTCTTAATTCGCCCGTATTTCCATACCAGTGATATTGCAGCACGCTCCGGAGTCCACCAATGTTGAACACACAATTTTTTGTGGCGCATTCGGTGCGCTTCCGGCGCATCGAAAAATTCAATAAGACAAACGCATTAAGCTGAAGTAAATCGATAAGGTTAGTTTGTTTTTGCGGGCGAATTTGCTTAGTAAGGAAAAAAATATATTTCGGAGTTGTGTTTAAAGTATCTGCAAGAATATAAAACGCTTATATATATATTTATATTTTGTTTAGCATTAATATGGTTCAATAGATAAACAGAGTTCTAGGAAGGCATTTTTGAGTACTAGAGGAATATTTCTTTTATGAATTTATGGTGGGAGGCGCCTTGGTTTCGAATATTGTAAGGAATGAATAGTATTTTTGAGTGGTAAATGGGATAAAATTTGTAGGTAGTTTATATTTACTGTAGATGGAAACAAATCATTTTCCTAAAGAAACTAAAATTCTAAAACCGAAACATCTTATTGCATGTTATAGAACGCATTCTTTCTGCCACCGAGAGTTTAATAATTTTTAAGCATGTCAGTCCACCATAAATATTTTGCAACAGTACTTAAAGTGAACATTAACAGCTTAAAAATTATTTTAGGATATATATATATATATATATATATATATATATATATATATATATATATATATATGTATATATATATATATATATATATATATATATATATATATATATATATATATATATATATATATATATATATATATATATATATATAATATACATACACCGCCCACTGGGTATAGTGGATAGCTTCCTACTCTTCCACGCTGAGGGCTTGGATTCGTATTAGCCATGGTCGTTATCGTGATGTCCACACACAGGGAGCAATACTGACTAACCTAATATGGTGCTCCCGTTATAAAGAAGTAGTCAGCAAGACTTCGCGGATCTTCACGGGCCAAGTCAGAAGAAGTACATACCATCAGAAGACAAGCGCTTTCGCATTGGAAATAAATAAATATATGTGTGTGTGTGTGTCTGTGTGTGTGCATGCATATATGTGGAGAATTAATTTTATTTCATAAAAGTCATATATTGAGTGACTAGTCACACCTCGGGATTCTGAATTAACCTTTCTGAAAGGGTTCTGTTCCAGATCAAACCGCTTCCTTCAGAAGCAAATAAACAGAAAATCTATAAAAACAGAATTGGACTGGTCAATAACGTTCTGTAATTCGAAGTAAATTATTCTTGAAGTTCTTATCTCCTCCACATTAAATTTCTAAATCATTTATTTCTCGAAACATACAGGCAACCTCATTCTTATTTTTTTCCCCTGGTGGTCCCCAGAGGAATTCAGAAAACACGTTTCTCGTTAACTTGCAACCGAATCTGCGGAGCTCCCTTTCATAGATAAGTTTTATTCGAACGGAGAAAACAGTAGAAAAGCCATTTTCCGAACAAACTTAAGGAAGAAAATTGAAGCATTACTGACGCATCACTTCTTAATGCGCCCGTATTCCCATAGCAGTGATATTGCAGAGCGCGCTCCGGAGTCGCCAACGTTGAACACACATTTTTTTTGTGGCGTATCCGGTACGCTTCCGGCGCATAGACAAATTCAATAAGACAAACGCATTAAGCTGAAGTAAATCAATAAGGCTAGTTTGTTTTTGCCGACAAATTTGCTTAGTAAGGAAAAAAAATATGTCGAAGTTGTGTTTGAAGTAACTGCAAGGAGATAAAACGTTTTTATTTATTTATCATTTTTTTTTCCAGTGTTAATATAGTTCCATAGATAAACATATTTCTTAAAAGGCATTTTTGAGTACCAGAGGAGCATTTCTTTTGTGAATTTATTACGGAAGTAGGGTTGGGAGCTTCGTTTCGGATATTTTACGGAAGAAACAGGATTTTTAGAGTGGTAAATGAGATAAAAGTTGCAAGAATGATACATTTTATTGAAGAACGAAATAAATATTTTTCAGAGTCTTTGCGAAAATAGAATTCTCAAATGAAGCATTTTCTTGCCTTATTTACAACGCATTCACTCTACGAACAAGAGTTTATTATTTTTTAAACACGTCATTCCACAATAAATAATATTGCAGTAAAGAAGTTACTGTACCTAAAAAGAACATAGTTCTCTTTCAAATTATATTAGGATGCATTCTCTTGTTTATTTCTGAAGAAACTCTAAAATTTCGGAATAATCTCAAAAATTTATCCATTTTAGACATTTTTTTGTTGTGTTTTTTATCATTGTCGGATTTGAGTTCACTAAGATTTTCGTAAAGAAATTAACAATGATGTTATAAGTTAAAAAAGATGAGGGTGACGGGGTTTCGAATGTCGTGATGTCGCATAGAATAGTTCAGTCATTACACACTAATTTTTCTTTTAAGCTTTAATATTCAGATGCCACATCAAAGTGTATAATACAGGTGGGTTATCTTTCAACCCAAGCAAACATAACAAGAGCAGGTATCTTACAACCTAACTAGCGACGGTGGTTCACACTTTCGATGCCTAACTACGCATTAAAAATTACAAACAGATTAGACACAGCGCCCTCTACCGGCGAGCAGGCAGGAGGTTGGAGTTATTCAACACTCCCCACCTGATAATTTTCTCTTTGAAAATTATCATACTGTAATAAAACAAAAATTAATATCATATAACAATAATGAATGAAATTTTTTTAAATGTCACACATTAAAATAAAACTGTAAGAAAGTTCAATTATTCATATAGTTCCAAGGGATATATTAGCTGTATACGCCTTTAAAACTGTCCTTTTTTAATTTTCACAACACAAGAACGGATAAGTCCATCACATCCTTTAAAAACTTCAATAATTCGTCCTAAGTCCCACAAAAATTTTGATTTTTGACTTCCTTCAACCAGAATTACATCGTCCACTGATAGTTCTTTTTCGCCTGTGGTGTTCCGAAATAATGAAAATTTCTAAGGCTCAGCATATATTCCTTCTTCCATTTAGTCCACAGTTGACGTAAAAGTTTGGTTTGGTAACGCTTACGCCTTAAAAGTGCATCTCTTCTCACCTTTGTCGTATCAGGAATTAAAACTTCTGCGAAGTTAAAGGGATATTCACTCTTGCATCCAGCAAGAAGAAAATGTGCTGGCGAAAGAGGCTCTGGTTCAGTTGAATCATCGTATACGTAGGTTAAAGGTCTCTGGTTTAAAACGTTTTCAATTTTTGCTAGGATGGTCATAATTTCTTCAAATGACAGTTGGGCTCGACCAAGAATTTTCTTCAATGATTATTTTATCGATCTCATTAAGCGCTCATAAAACCCTCCCCATCATAGGGCAAGCTCAACAATGAACTTCCATGTTATACCTTCAGATGACAGAAAGTTTTTAAATAATTTTTTTCTTATAACATCGGCGAATTGTTGTATGTCTTTACTAACGTACTTAAAAGTCTTGGCGTTGTCCGAATAAAATACCTTACAATTTCCACGTCAGGAAATGAAACGTCTAAGAGCTAAAATAAATTTTTCTGATGACACGTCTGAAACGAGCTCCAAATGGACGGCGCGCGTGATTGCACAGGTAAACAACGTAATATAAGATTTTTGAACTTCAGGTCCTAATTTAACGAAGACTGGGCTAGTGAAATGGACGCCAGTGACACTGAAAAGGGAGGCTTCTACAATTCTGTCTCTCGGTAATTGACCAGTCATTTGCTCGGCTGGTTTTGCAGAAAATCTTCGGCATAGCAGGCAGTTATTGATGAATTTTTTTACAATTTGTCGACCTTTGGGTATCCAATATTTCTCTCTTATTTTTGTTAAAGTAGCTGCAACTCCGGCATGTAACACTTTGTTGTGTTCATGAAGCAATATTAGTTCAGTTACCCGAACATCGCGAGGAAGAAGAATAGGGTGCTTCTCGGTCAATGTGAATTCTGATTCTTCCAATCTACCCTTAATTCGAAGAATTTAATTTTCGTCAAGAAAAGAGGCTAAATTAATTATATTAGAGTCCGCAGTAATAAATTTAGATGACTTAAGAGTTTTGATTTCAGAGGCGAAATGTTCAAGTTGAACTTCACGAATACAAATTATTTCAGCGTGTTGAATTTCAGTAGCAACAAGAGGACCACTGAATGTTGACAATTTTCTAGCTCTGGATAAAAACGATATATCCATGCTACCACTCTGAGAGGTTTTAAAAGACTGCTATAACGTTTAAAATCTAAAATGGGATCCTTATTGGGTATACAAGTAGACAAAATAGCTATTTTTCGACGTTCTAACTGGGTTTCATCTTTATCCTCATAAGATTGTTGCAGTGGCCAATTTGATAGGGACTCCTGCAGCCATGATGGTCCAAACCACCAAAGAGAACTATTTTGTAACGTTTTGCCATCTAAATCTCTAGTAAGATCAGCAGGGTTTTCCTTGCCCCTGCAAAATCTCCAACTGCTTGATTCAGTAGATTCGTGAATTTCTGCAACCCTGTTGCAAACGAAGGGTTTCCAATCCTTGGAGGATCCCCTGATCCAACATAAGACAATTTGTGAATCTGTCCATAGGAACGTGTTCTTAATGATGTCACCAAACAACTGATGTAGATATTTTGACATTCTGGAAGCAATGACGGCTCCCATCAGTTCCAGGCGAGGCAACGTTAAAGTTTTGATACGAGCGACTCTACTTTTGGAACAGATAAAGGCAGTTTTTATTTCGTCTAATTTGTTGGTGAATTGAAAGTAAGCAACAGCACCATAAGCCTTTTGGCTTGAGTCACAAAATATATGTAATGAGATATCATAGTTATTCAACATGTCACAATTTGGAAAGTATCTCCGAGGAACTGAAATACACTGCAATATGCTTAGTTCAGAATACCATGTCTGAAATTCAATTTTAATTTCTTCTGGAAGATCATCATCCCAATCTACGCCCAGAATCCAAATTTTCTGCAGCAACATTTTGATCCTAACTATAAAGGGCGTGACGTAGCCTGCGGGATCATACAGATTTGCTGCCATCTTTAAAATCACTCTCTTTGTAACATTTCTCATATCTAAGGTATTATTCGACAGTTCGTGCAAATCAATCTTAATTGTATCTTCGTCAGTGTTCCATAAAAGACCTAACACTTTTGAGTGTGCAAGTAACTCATTTTCCAACAATTTGTCTTTCGACCAAATATTTTTTAATTCAACTGAATTGGAATTAAATTTGCGTAATTTCATTCCTGCATTTTTCAAAATAAATGCTGCACTAGATGACAGTCGATATGCATCCTGGACGCAATTTGTCCCATAATACAGATCGTCAACATAAAGCGAAGAATTTAACATGTTACAAGTTTCTGGATAATCATTAATAAATTTCTTAAGGTGATGCTTTATAGTGGCAGCTAGGACAAAGGGGCTTGAAGTAACCCCGAATGTTAAGAGCTTCATGTTCATAACTCTAATTGTTTCTCTTTCAAAATCATCAAACCAAAGAAATTTTAAATATTTTCGACTTTCATTCGCAATACTAATCATTAAAAAAGACTTTTCGATATCTGCTGAAAACGCAATCTCATTTTTACGAAATTTCAATATTAAATCTAAAATATTAGGGTTTAAGTTCGGACCAGACAGCAATAAATCATTCAACGATTTGCAATTTTGAGCTTTAGACGAAGCGTCGAAAACAATTCTAACACGCGAGGTCATTTTATCGGGTTAAACCGCTGTATGGGGCATAAAGTAACCGTCATTCCACTGATTATTCGCACATTCTTCTGCAATACCATCTGATAATTGTTCTTTAATTATACTTTTATACTCCCTGTAAATTTCCATATCAGCATTCAATTTAATTTTTAAATTCTCAAAACGCTTTTCTGCGACACAAGAAGTACTATCCAGTTCGCCGGGGTAGGAATTCCAAAGTATTTTAGTTTCGTATCTGCCATTCTTGAATTCTAATTCTCTCTCGAACTGTTCTATCACTTGTTTATCTTTACAAGATATCTCCTGCTCCTCAACAATTCCCAAACTATCTAGTCGCCAAAAATCCGTCAAATCATTCATTAACACTACGTTCTTCATAACTGCAATGTTTTGAGCACAACTTTCCTGTCTCAAAAAAGTAGAACCATAAATTACCCAACCAAAAACAGAATTAAATGCTCCTAAGGTTTTGTTTATCGCAATTCTTTCATTTAACACAAAATCCCAAAACAAATCACTCCCAATTAAAATCTGAATAGTCGACTCATTACCAATCAAGACTGAGTCAGCAAGCTCCAACCTATGTTTTTTCATAAACTCCGTAATATATCTGTTTGGGGGAGCAATATTGGCGCCAGTGATCTCTGGAATCACCAGGCCCAGATTTCCGCATGGGCAAGTGGGGCACTTGCCCAGGGCCCCCAGAATTTTGGGGCCCCCTAATTTAGTATTAAGTTGTACATATTTTTGAAAATTTCTTATACGTACTCAAATTAAAAACGGTTTCCGTAATTTCTGTCTCAAGGACGTCATTAATAGTTGCGTATGTGACGTCTCAGAGGTTTGGTCACATCTAAACTTCCTTTTTTTTCCCAATCAAATATGCAATTTGAAACTCCACCCTCTGAATTTGAATATTTCTTTCTGATTGGTTAACTTTTACAGCAGTGGACTTGAGTGTTGTGTTATCTCCATGGTTTTTCATACTAGTGAAAAACATGGATTAGAAGAATATGGCAATGCTTATATGTTTTATCTTGAAGATTACCATGTGATTTTAGTTAATGTTAGATGGAGTAATTTTCTAGCGTTTTTGTAGAGATTCAGAAATTTCAGAATGTCTGTTAGGAATTATTTATGTGGCTCTGTTAAACGAAAACTTAGAAAACAAAGAGAAGAACAGCAAAAAAATTTGCTGGATCTATTTCAAAGTATTTTGAAAGTAATTGTGCATCATCCTCATCATTATCGAAGAATAACGATGACAGCAACATTCATTCTAATGTTTCCCAGGATGGCTCTGTCCCCTGTGATAATCCCACATATGAAATTTTTGTGCAGAATGACAGAAATATTGAAGAAGATCATATCTGTTATGGCGGAGATCCTGCACTATGGTTGAAAATAGATGAAAAAATGATTGACTTCTTTCTTGCTAAGCCTCCAAATCAAAATTTACACATTCTGCCAGAGACTGAGGGCAATTTGGCAATGTTAAAAGATAATTGACAGAAGGACATTTTTACCGCATAAAACAAAACTCTGAAAAAGTTCTCCGAAAGTGGTTGGTTTTGTCACCATCAACAAAAAATTTATATTGTTGGGTGTGCAAATTGATGATGAAAAACGGTTCTTCAAATCAGTTAATAACTGGCTTTAATGACTGGAAGTATGCGTCTACAACACTCTCTGAGCACAAGAACTCCATTCATCATAGACAAGCTATTCTTCAGATGTCACAACGCATGGATGTAGTCTCTAGAATTGACTCATCATTGATGGATCAGTGTAATGAAGAGTCAAATTACTGGAAAGCTGTTCTAAAAAGAGTTGTTGCTGTTGTAAAGTTTTTATCACAGCGTGGTTTGCCATTTTTTGGAAGCAATGAAACAATTAGTTCTAAGTTAAATAGTATTTTCTTAGGATGTATGGAGCTTATAGCTCAATTTGATTCATTTTTATCTAGCCATCTTGAAAAATATGGAAATCCAGGATCAGGAAAAGTGAGTTATTTATCATGAACTGTTATTAATGAGTTTATAACAACAATGTCAAAAAGGGTATTAAAGCATATTGTTGGAAGTTTTAACATCCAAGTACTTTTCAATAATTGTCGATTCAACACCAGATATTACCCATATTGATCAGTTATGCTTTATTTTACGGTATGTGATTGATGGGAAACCAGTGGAACGTTTTTTGAAATTTTTTTCCAATCCATCGCCATAGATCAGAAGCTTTAGCTGAAACATTACTAATAAATCTTAAAGAACTGGGTATTGACATTCAAGACTGTCGTGGCGAAACTTATGACAATGCTGCGAATGTCAGGAAAGTATTCTGGGCTTCAAGCCCGAATAAAAGCTATAAATCCACTGGCTGAGTTTGTACCCTGTTCAGCACATTCTTTAAATTTAGTTGGTGCCAATGCAGTACAGTCTTGTAGTACCGTTATAAGTTTTTTTCCTTGGTACAGAATATTTATAATTTCTTTTCAGTTTCCACACATCATTGGCAGAAATTGAAAGAACAAATAGAAAATGATGATAGAAACTTTTCAATAAAAAGCTGCTGCCCTACACAATGGAGTGCCGATGCTTCAGCAGTCATGTCTTTGAAGAAAAATTACAGAAGTTTAATACATGTTCTGGACATGTTATCCACTAGTCAGGAAGAAAATGCTTCCACGAAATCAGAAGCTGCAGCTTTATGTAAAAAAATTTGAAACAGCATTGAATATAATTGTATGGGATACTGTGTTACAACGACTAAATCAAACAAGTATTGAGCTTCAAAAAGTAAATCTCAATTTATCTGAAGTAGACACTTTATATCAATCATTGATTGATTTTACACAAACTGTCCGTGACAATTTTATTATATATGAAAAATTAGCAGAGGAACTATGTGGTGAAAATCACAATTATGAAAACTTTCGAAAAAAGAAATCACCACCGAGTAAAGATCTTTGTGCACTTAATGCACCTGAAGTGCAATTAACAGCACGAGAACAATATATATCTATGTGCCACTATGCTTTGTGTGACTCTCTAATATCGCATCTTTATGAACGGAAAGAGGTATATGAAATAGTAACTAAAAAATTTGCTTGTTTAATCAATTTAAAATGCTCTTCAAATCTACTTGAAGAATCAGCCTCTTTAGAAAAATGCTATGCATCTTACTTAGCAGACACTTTTTCTGATGAATTGCTACAATTTTCATCAGTAATACAAGAAAATGATACTTTGTTGCATATGTTAAACAAAGCTAAGAAATTTGAAGAAACATTTCCAAATGTTGAAACTGCTTTAAGATTTTTTTAACTATACCCGTGACAAACTGTTCAGGAAAGGGATCGTTTTCTGTTTTGAAGAGGATAAAATCGGCAGTTCGAAACAGTCTTCTGCAAAAAAACATTTCATCACTTGCTTTATTACATATTGAATCTGAAATAACAGTGAAACTTGAGTTTGATGATGTAATTCATGATTTTGTAAATTTAAAAATGTATAAGAAAATATATATTTAGATAGTTATGAGTTATATTGTTTCATCTATCTCCTTTTTTTTTTGGGGGGGGGGGCTGTATTCTTGCAGTCTCATAGCTTTATTTGGAGACTCCCATGAAGGTTTTTAAAAACTGTCCTTCCAAGGGCATGGACAATCCTGGTTTTTAAGTTCTTTACCAGAGATGTGCTCAACTTTCCCTCCTCCCCAGTGTCGAGGGAGTTGTGTGTTTTAGAGTCATCACTGGGCGTAATTAAAAAAAAAGTAAGTATAGTTTTATCAAAAATTTATATCCACATTAATGTGGTTGAGAGTATAATGATGGAAACAGTCAAAGATTTTGACCTATCTAATTATAAAAGTTTTGATTTTATTTGACTACTCTTGCACAAGATATTTCCATTACTTTTAACAATATTAGATAATTTTTTTAGCAACATGAAGGCTGAGAAGGATTCAAATACTGATCATTTCATTGCTATCATCACATCCCAAAGTTTGTTTATAGATGTTTTTTTCAAATTGAGTTGCAAAATCAAGTCTGTATTCAGAGTATAGGATTATAGATACTGCTCTCCACACACAAAAAAATGGTGTGATGCGATGTGATGTGAAAAGAGGAAAAAGTCCAGTACAGGTTGCCCTCCTATAGCACGGCATCTTACAACATGGTTTCGTTCTAACAAGATAAGATAAATTGCGGGAACGCTCGTATAACACTGCAACCTGTAACACGGTTTTGCTCTAACAATATAAAAAAAATTACAGCACTAGATAACATGATTTTTGTTTAACACATTTAAAAACTAAATTACCTTAAAATAATGACAGGAAAGAATAATGAACTATAGTGGCTTTACATGAAAATTTATAAACAAATTATAATTTATTCATTTATAACTCTATAAAATTACAAGTAGGCTTAAGCTTATCTGAAAATCTTGAATCATTTTTCCTGAATGCAGACCCTTCCGCTGAAAGAAGCCGAAAATTCAAAAGGAAGCTGCAAAATTGTCTATCTCCATATCGTGAATCTGCAATGACCTTGTAAGAGCTAGCAAACAAACCAAAATTACAGATATTTTTAAAGAGGATAGAAGGTGCAAAAAATCTAAATGAAGAAAAAGGTTCTAAAAGTGAAGGTGATATCGTTCAATCGAAAAAACGTTCTCGTTTGCCTGTATTGAGCAGTGATGAGGAAGAAATTTATTAAATTAATGTCGCATTAAATGAAAATAATATTTTTTGTGTCTTTTCGTTTTGTGTTATACATACATTTATATTTTTATAAGAATTAAGTTGCTTATATGGAATTAAAAAAGATGTTTGTTTTCAATAAGTTTTCAGAACATAAGCTCTCTTTTTTAACTGTCTCTGGGTATCATATAAAACGGTTTCACAAAACGGTTTCTAGGAACCTATCTACCGTGTTGTAGGAGGGTTACCCGTTACCTGTATTTGGATGTTTCCAATATTTTCTTTATCATTTGTGTGTGGTAAAATGTTACTTCTGCTTTCTGTTTTTATATTTAAAAAAGCCTCTCTTCCAGTCTACACTTTGCACCCTCTACCATCAGTTTTGGAAAAAAAATTCTGGCTATGAGCTTGACTTTGACTTTGGTTAATACAGTAAAGGGGGACAGTGGCAGATACAGAAAAAATCTTGGGTGGGGCAGGTTGCACCCACTATAGTGAAAGCATACTTACACCTGTAAGCTTTTCTGGCTTATTTTATTTTATTTATTTATTTGGCGGGGAGGCCTGTAAAAACTCCAGACTGTCATCTATTGTGACTTTCAAAAAAAAATTTCATGAATTTATTTATTAACATTAAAAAGTAAATTAACTAGCACTTATTATTATTATTTTTAAATTTTTGACTTGATCGAAAATTCTTTTGAATTTCTGGTCCCAATTTATGGGGGGTCTGGGTGAGTGTCTCACATGTTCATGTGAAAATCTGCTCCTGGAGGGCACGTGTTTCCTCCCCCCCCTGATCTGTCCTTTGATGGGGCCCCCAAAGTCGGCTTTGCCCAGGGCCCCATTGGGTCAAAGTCGGGCACTGGGAATTACCAATGTTTGGACTTTCGTTCGGAACCTTCCATTCCTAGACGTCAACTCAAACTCTACAACCGGATATAATTTCTCTGTTGTTCGTTTCATGCCAAAAGAAAATAGAGACAGGTTCTCATAACGTACAGGTTTTAATTTTAAATCATTAGCGATCTTTGTCGTACGAAAACTCCGAGAGCTTCCATTATCCAACATAATTCGCGACAATTTATGACCGAATTTCGATTTTGCACCGGCAGTACATACTTGCAAGTAAACATCTTTAACACTATTTGTTCCAGCATTGCATTGCGAAACCGAACTAATAATTTCTGAACTCGGCGTCACTCCGACACTTTATGACTCATCGTATTTCACTTCTGGAAAGCAGTTATTTTCCTTGGCAATATTTACGAAGAGAGGGTCAGTTCTCTTAAAAGGTTGTTTACCACTATAACCCATACAAATTATACCGTGATGATTCGGTCTTTTACACTTATAACATGGGAATCTATTTGATCGGAAATTACTACTCACATGAAATAATTTGAAACACTTATAACAACGTTTATTTCTCAAGACTTCTAATTTCTTATGGGCTGGCAAATTGCACTTAAATGAATCATGAGAAGCTGAACAGAAAATGCATATCGAGGCCATTTGTGCATTTAAAGCAGTTGCACTGGGTACGTTCCCTTTAAAACTTTTGTTTACAAATTTATTTGGCGGATTACGCTGGTTAGAAGACACATGTCTCTTTTCATTCAAAGTTAAGTTAACAGATTCTCGACCCTCTATTTAACTTTTTAAAAATGAAAGGAGTTCCAAAACGTCATTATTTTCTTTAGATTTCTTTTTCCGATTAAACTCCAAAACAAGATCCTCAGGTATTAAATTTAACAAAATTGGAATCAAAAGAGGTCCATAATTTTCAGAATTAACATGCATTGAATCTAAATTACGAATAGAAACATCTATCTCTTCGTACAGTCTGCGTAATGCGGAAACATTTGTAGAATATTTAACACTTTGCAAATTTAAAATTTATTAATAAAACAGCTGACAGTTAAATCTTTGCATGCAAATCGCTCCTTCATTAATTTAATACAGTTATCATAATTGCTATCACAGAGTTCGAAACCGGAAAATACTGTGATGAAGCGCTTTCAATTTTATAGAAAAATTAAAATTTTAGAGAGATAAAGTGATCGAAGGCTGTTTTCATCACATTTTGGTTAGAATGCTAGGAAGCCGCCTTTGATTAGAGGACGGAACAGTCGTCTTTACGCATCAGCCAATTTAAAAGCGGCGGTGCGCGATAGGGGGTAGTTTGATTGCAGACGCAGATAAGGAGATGGCACCAGGGTTTGACATTAAAGTAAAATACCCTTTTGTAAACAAATTTATTGGGTCTGTTTGGGAGGTAGACCGCAAAACACGTGGACTGGACTTTGGGTGGTCTGTTTTACGACGCAAGGAAGCGTTTAAGTCACTAACGAATGAGAAAATTGGGACTTTCCTGAATTTGTGAAATCTTGAGAGATTGTGAAAAATATAGCCAATGAGATTTGAAGAAAGAAAATTGAAAGACGAGAGAGAGGGAAGGAGAAAGGAGACAAGAGAGAAGCGTTAGAGTTTGGTCGGGGCGAGCTAACCCGATCCTAGGTTCCTATTTGGAGGGGACCTGATTTCCGAGGCATAAGGACAACCGGTCGACATAGTTCCCGGACCTTACTCGCAGGATCCAAGAAAATATCGAGCACCGGATCCAGAATACAGCGGCTAGACTTCACCGAACTCAGGAGACCAAATACGGAAGGCATAAGGAAGAAGCAGTGACGTTCCCGAAAAAGCGAGACCCCCCCAATTTCCAGACAACAGCGAGCTGAGATTCTAGGACGAGAACGGGCGATTTAGAAGGAGAGAACCGCAACCCTGCTGTTTCGATGATTATCCTGCCCCTGCGAAATAGAGTGAGTGAAATATAATTTTTGATACGTTCAGTCCCTGGTCATTTAAAATTTAATGCTTAAGTGTGAAAAGGGAAAGTAAGGGTCATAGATAAATACTTGTGTATGAGTAGTTTTTCCGTAGGCTCCCTGCACCTCGTAAAGTAGTAGTTAAACGATTAAATGTAAGGATTGATAATATGAACATAAACGATTTTTTTAAAAATAAACTGTAAATAATATGTAATTGTAAATAAATTATAATTTTGTGTTAAAGAAAACTTGCTTTCGTCCATGAGTTGATTTCCGTGATTTTTGAAGAAAGATTGTAGGTTAAGCATTTATAATTTGTTCGTAGGCCAATCATGTCCAGAGCCTGGGGTGTTATTCAACCAAATATCTAAACACAACGCACCCAACTACCCTTTTAATAACATAATAAGTACTACCACAATTAAATACGAATTCACGCCCAAATCAAATAAAGTCAGGACAGGCCCTATACGACAACTACACTTACTGCGGATCCAGACAAGTATGATTTCAAATTAGCAAATTTTTTAACCTTCAAAAGCGAATTATTTTGATTAATTGTGCTATCAAACGAATTCCAAAACTCGTTCCATAATTTTGGATCACCAGAAAAAGGCTGAATAACTAATTTAGGAAGTTTTACCGAATGAGAAGCATTTAAAATTTCAGTTACATTAGAACCAATTCCGGAACGAACCTCAGAACTCGAGGTGTCCAGTGATTCTTTATTTTTTAAGAGACGTTTTATTTTATGGCTAAACCTAGTACATTTTTCTTGATATTCATCACTAACGTTAGTTTCTTCTTCAATCAAAGATACTTCAATTAAATTTTAAATTTGCGAATCTAAGGTCTTTAAATTATCCGCTTATTTCGTCAAAACAGCGAGGTGTTCGTCTAACTCAGCATAATCAGCGTTTTCAATAACAAAAACAGTTTAAATTTCTGTTAACAATTTTGTAATATTTAACCTCACGATCTCAACTTTTGATTTCAATTTTTCAAGCTTTTCGCTCGTCTTCGACATTATTAAAAATTATTTTTGTACCCATTGTACAACAAAACAAAACAATAATTTTAAAGATGTACCTGAACATCATCAGTAAAAGCGGAGACGAAACGAAATAATCCTAATGCTTGCACACACAAAATATTATAAATTAAATTCGAAGCATTACTGTTATCACGTAAATAACCTTTTCGGGCTGAAAACAGCAACATCAAAACATTATCTTCATATTTCCGGAACCGATGCGCCATAAAAAAAGATGAGGGTGACGGGGTTTCGAATGCCGTGATGTGGCGTAGAATAGTTAAGTCATTACACACTAATTTGTCTTTTAAGCTTTAATATTCAGATGCCACATCAAAATGTATAATCCAGGTGGGGTATCCTTCAACCCAAGAAGAAGAATATGAGTAGGTATCTTTCAACCCAAGCAAACATAACAAGAGCAGGTATCTTACAACCTGACTAGCGACGGTGGTTCACACTTTCGATTCCTAACTACGCATTAAAAATTACAAACAGATTAGACACAGCGCCCTCTACCGGCGAGCAGGCAGGAGGTTGGAGTTATTCAACATATGTTGTTCATTAGGTGAAAACTGTTTATGAAATTATTATTGCCGAAAAGCTGTTTTTAGAGTATGGTTTTACTAAAAGTGAGTTAACAAATATTTAATAATTATTTATAGTTTAATAACTTTATAATTATTATAAGTTCGATTTCATTTAGCGTGGGGGATGTGCTTGATGCATTGATACAATTTTTTTATGTTTGGCCTGAAATTGTTTATCATCGTATAGTCTCAATAACACATTTACAAAAGTGTCTTAAATTCGACTTTAGATGCGTGGATCAGTCCGCCCTATGCAAAACTGTATTTGCACATATTAAAACGGATATTATTATCTAATAATTACATTCCTAAAACAGTAAATTAAATTTTAAAACAGAAAAAATTATCATCGACCCCCAATAGACCCCTGGAATACTATAGACCCTTTTTAAAATTTCGTCGACCCGCAAGGGGTCCACCTGGACCCAGTTGGGAACCCCTGATATAAGTCTTAATCTTATTCTTGGCTAACATACAAAAACCAATCGATTATTGTATTTATATAATTTTTACCACGGGTGCACGAGGAGAACTTTGAATATATTTTAAATAACAGTCCCACTGAACCATAGTTCACATTCATTTTTCACTAGCATTCCACCCACTTGTCGGATACTGATCAATTAAATCAGTTTAGCCATACTGAAATAAAAAGACACTCTAGAAATCTTTGAGGGGAAATTTATCATAAAAGTAACTGACACTGAAAGTAATGATGATGATCGCGTAGAAATAACTTTGCGAAAACCACAGAGCTCGCAACCCGCAATAACACTGGTGTTTCTCCCTCCCTTCAGATTGTTTGACTTCGAAAATCATCTGCTGTACCTATACAGGATATACATGATACCTATACAGAATATACATGATAGCACCCTGTTTACTAAGCACATACATCATCTAATGATCAAGTGCATATGTGGCTTAAATTTGTTCGTTAATCAAAACATTTTTGATGTTTCCAATTGAATTTTTTCCTATTATGGGCTTCTCAGACGGAAAAGGAAGGGAGGATCAAGGAGATTAAGAAGGATCATTAGAAGGATTAAGAGGGATGACCAATGAGATTAAGAAGGACATTAAGAAGGATCATGATATGACTCAATAATGCTGTGGTCAGAACTTCTGTCCTCCAAGTAGAAGGTCTGAGTTAGATTTTCTAGGAAGCCTATTTTTATTGTATACTTAAGAATACAAAATAAGTGAGAGAGTGAAGAATTTGAGCCTTTACATGACGATGACATTGATTAACTACTAAAAAACAACTTAATGTCGGTGACAACGCTGATAGACATTGTCATTCAATAAAAAGAGATTTTACAGCAATAGTTCCACTGGCCTGATGTATTTTTAACATCTGCAATGCCTTGCCGGATCATTGTATCTTTTGCCATTGACATTAAGCATGAATTGATGTACACCAGACATTATAGAGTCACTTTTAAATTAACCCTAATTATATCTATTGGATGCTAAAACTCTGAGTTGGCTTTTTATACATAAAATATGTATAATGAAACTTCATTTCTGTAGTGGAAATTAAAAAAAAAAGCTTTGTCTGTAATTCAGTTCAACAAAATCAACGCTATATTACTATATTTGTTCTGTGCTCCGAAAAGTGTGGATAAAGAATAAAACCAGTTTCTTCAAAATCAGGTCATGAGAAACTAGACAATATGTAATTTTAAATACAACTCCTCGTGTACTCAAAATAAATTACAGGTCACGGTAATAAAATATTTTAAATCCGATTGCTTCCAACTTTGCCTAAAATTGGGATCAAATGTTTATAATGAATATCTTATTTTTTGAAAGATAGTGAACGCCTTATATTTAAAATTAAAATTTAAAAGTATGGATCCCTATTTATTCGTGAGATTAAATACATTAACAAAGTTATCGTTTTATTATTATTGTATATACATGTAATAATAAAACATTGCATTTTATTGTGCGTAATTTAATTAAACTAAACGGTGCACATTAGCGTCAAGCATGAATGCATGCGGTATGACTGATATAAATAGAAATGGAACGATTCTTTACATTCGGAGACATTGAGTGTGGTAGTTTCCTTTGATGCTGGTACTAAAGTTATCCAAATGTGTCATATTATTTTGTCTCTCTTTCAATCTCTCTTTTACACTGCAATTATTTCATTTTCAGAAAAATGGCATTAACTCCTTACTGTGGCTTCTGAAGATTAGAAAATCTGAAGATTAGAAGAAAGAAAATATTAGGAATGTCTTTAAATAAAAGAAAACTAACTGAAAATATCAACAAAAGCTTTCAAGGAAAGCTTTTGTTGACATTTTCAGTTAGTTTTTACATAATTCCCTCTTATATTCAGAGATAACACAGAAATGTTATCTCTTAATATAAGAGGGAATAATTCATTCCAATTTTTGGATCATGCATGACCCAAATTGTTTGAAATACAGGGTCTGTCCAGCAAGTAATAAGACTGATTCCATAAAATTCGTTTATTTGAAGATAATTTTATACACACTTAATATTCTTCAAAGTAACCTCCTCCTGCATTAATACACCGTCGCCGACGACTATGCCACCCATTGATGCCCGTCTGGAAGTCTTCAACTCGAATGCTGTTCAGAACGCGCGTTACATTTTTCTGCAAGTTCTTCAGATTGTCAAAACGATAACCTTTATGTCGAGCAGCGATATGCCATAAAGTTTTGTGTAAAACTAACCAAATCGGCTACTGAAACGCTTGCCATGTTACAAGAAACCTACGGGAAGGATTCCTTGTCCAAGGATCAAGGTGGAACACACCCTTCAAAGACGGAAGAGGAAACGTCGATGACGAACAACGCGCTGAGCATCCATCAAGTTCTCGAACTTCAGACAATGTGGCTAAAATTAAAGCGCTTTTGGACTCTGGTCGTCGGATGGGTGTCTGAATGATGTCATCCGAACAGACAGTTAATGCAGATTTTTACAAGGAAGTGCTTCAAACGTCGAAGAATCGAATCGCGCGGGTCCGCCCGCAGCTCAGTTCCCTGCAAAACACAACGTCGCAACTATGCCAATACCAAAGTATATCCCCGATATGTCACCGCCGGTCGTGTTTCTGTTCCCTCAATTAAAATCCGGCTTAAAAGGTCATCGTTTTGACAATCTGGAGAACTTGCAAAAAAACGCAACTCGCGTTCTGAACAGCATTCCAGTTGAAATCCTCTAGGCGGGCATCAATAGGTGGCAGAGCCATTGGCAATGGTGTATTAAAGCAAGATGAGGCTATTTTGAAGAACATTAAGTGCCTGTAAAATTATCTTCAAATAGACGAATTTTAAAGAATCAGTCTCATTACTTTCTGGACAGACCCTGTGTTTGTCTCAAAGTCCAAAATAAACATTCTTTATCGCGCGATGTACAAATTAGCCAAGAATATAAGTTGACCCTACCAGCCAAGGGTAGAAAAGGATGGCGAAAATTTAGGATAGTTTTTTCCAAAGCTTGCAAAGGAAACGAAATGTTGTCAACATGTGCTGTTAAAGGGATTCCTTGTGGACAACAGGCTGATTACTCCTTAAAATAATATGGAATAACTGATTCTGATTTTTTGAGCTTTGAAGAGCATAAATTTAATGGAGTATGTGATTAAAGTTTCCAATAATAAGATTTCGTTTTGTACAATTTTTTATATCAGGTATACATAGTGGTTCATTCTACCAATCACGGCTGTTTTAGCACTGGGTTAATATTTTCATTGCGGTATAAAACCGAAATTTTAAAATAACTTTACTGGGGGGATATTTAAAAAAAAAGTGATAAAATTTTCCATTAATAAACATTCTTTTCTGTACGTTGTTGATATCAGGCATAAATAATGGTTGATCCTACCAATAATGGCTTGTCTAGCACTAGGTTAAAGGTGTAATATTTTGATTGCGATGAAAGAATGAAATAAAAAAGAACTATGCAATGCGGGAACATTTCAGAAAACTCGTGATTGAAGTTTCCATTAACAAACTTTCTTTTTTTGCACAATGTTGATATCAGGTATAAATTTGTGGCTTGGTTCGAAAAGGGCCAATGTCAAAATTTGTCAGTTTTGAGAAAAAGGCATTCAAAGATATTGAATATTTTGATGAATGTCATATCTTTCTTATACTACGCGTCACATTATTTTTTTTACCCGTTCATTGTTAGTGTAAATAAATTATCATATAAAAAAATTTCATCTATTACTATTTTATATAAAACTTATGCTTTTGGCCCTTCTTGGATCTAATGTTACTGCATCTTAAATGACATTGGGTAATATTATAATAGAAATATAATCTCTTACTGTTTGTTATTTGACATTGGCCCTTTCAGAATTAAATATTTACTAAAATGGAAACTTTTGGTATAAATAACTTAAAATCTGAAAATATTGACTTTGGCCCTTTTAGAACCAAGCCACTGAAATAGTGGTTGATCCTACCAATGTGTCGTTTAGCACTAGGTTAACCCTTAAGCGGGCACGCACGTGTACAAAGTGCAACATTTTCGTCTTTTTGCTAGGTTTGTTTTCACATGTAAGGTTTGAATGTTCTAAGCAGTTTATATTTACAGTTACACCCTTTCTAATGTAGATCTGATTTTCTGAGCCTTGTATTCCTTTCTATGCATTGTTAGTCGTGATTTAATCATGTTGAACCAGCGATTATACTGAATTATAATATGAGAAAAGCAGGAATTGATATAGTAGATCAAATGTGCAGCTTTTACACGGTATCCCGCATATCATGAAGATGGACAATGTCATTGTTTTATAGTTTTGGGGACATAATTCGCAAGTTGTCCTTAGATCCAATAAACCGGGCAGTTTTGAAATAAGGCGATTGCATCTGCATTCTTTGGCCTTTAATTATAAATATATCTGAATATTATAAACATTTTATATCTTGTCATAAAACGCAGAATTATTGTTTTCTATTTGAAAAAAAAGTTTTTTTACAAAAAGAATAATCAAGGTTGAAAGAGATGTAGCACTTTATGCAACGCGCTCGTGCTGTTGTTCCGAAAATTGATGCTCTCGCTAACGGGTTAAAGGAGAAATATTTTCATAGCGGCGAAAAAAGAAAATAATGAAACTTCATACAATGCGGTGGCATTTCAGAAAGTATTTTCTAATAACCCTAAGTTGACTGCATCATGTTCCCTATTTGACTGTGCCTTTATTTTCCTTTCAAGAAAAATATAACCAAAGGTTATCCAAATTAACTGAAATTCATTTAAGTTCCATCTGATATCAACAAAAATACGAAACGGTACGCAGTCCTTTTATTAACATTTTACAGAACTTATCGAATCCTTATATGTTTTCTACTCGTGCGTGCAGTGACTTTACCATTCGGTACTTTAAAAGAACTTTAATTTTTTTTTTCGTTTTGTATTTATCAATTCACTTGAATTCATCTGAATTTTCTCCCAAGTAAATAATGAAAAGAGTTTTTGCAACCACTGAATCTAAATTCCTCTGAAAGCATTTCTATGAATTTTGAGTGTGTATTTTAAATATTTGAGCATTTTTACCGATACAGGAAAAATGGCTTTGCAGTTTTACATGGCGATTTTTATCTTCGGCGCTTAACAATTTCCTTCGGTAAGCGAATTCGGAAACGCGAACTGAAAGTTAAGTCAAATATTTGTGTATTTGGAAAGAAAATAGGAGATTCTTAATAAAAATATTTCAAACCAGGGGAAATATTTCTATAGCATAAAAGCGAAGGAAACCTCGAAAATGCGTTATTTTCTTTACCGGGTTCTTTTCTATTTGCTATATTTTCTGATTCATCTTCGGGGAAATAATACATAAGGAAGACCCTCGCTTGTTTTCGTATTGATTGAAATAAGATTTCTCGCGATAAAATAAACAGCCATGTAAGTTCAAAAATAAAAGCTTAATCAAAATATAATTTTAAAAAGAATTACTTGGTTTTGGAATTTAACCAAATAATTAAAATCATGGTGATTATCAACGGTCATTAAAACACAGGTGAGCACAGAAAACTTGAAAAAAGGGTTTTCTTAAAATACCTCTAAATAAAGAAAAAAAATGAATTTTTATTTGATTTTAAGGGAACTATATGTAGTGTTCTAATAAGGTTTAATTTTATAAATATTGAAATTTAAATTTATATTTAGATTTTAATTGTAAAAACATTATTTTTGTGGGTTATCAGAATTTTAATTAGAATAATTAAAAATCATACTCTAACAATAATCTGTTAATATCAAGAATCGAGTTACCCAATTCCATGCTAACAGAATTATCGCGGATATATATGGCTATGTTCTTTCAGATTAGCATTCCTCACCTAAATCACCCTATATTTTAAGGCAAGTGGCACAAAATATTGATATGTAAATGTTTTTATTCGTCCATCTTTTTACACAATCTTGATTTTTTGCTTTCGAACTTTCTTCACGTGTATGAATATTGTTACATGAGGTGTAACTACCTTCCTCTAAAAATAAAAAAATGGGTGTAGCAAAGCTCAGGTGAGTACGGGAAATGAAGACCAGGTGAATGAGCATCCAACTCCTTTTATTTAAAATCATTTAAAACTGGAGACAAGATTTGTTGCCTTTAACATAATTATCAGGCGCGTCCGTAGCTCCGGAACGTAGTCGAACTGCTCTGCTCTGGTCTGGCTGGAAAGCTGAAAAACTCATTCCATTTATACTACACCTCAGATTCAAAATATTAGAATAATTGAGAAAAAGTAATAAGAAAGAAATTATTTTCCATTTATTTATTTTTGATACAAAGTAAATGCAATTAAGTTTCTTATAAATTAAATCTGGAATGTTTAGATAAGATTTTAACATTTACAAAATATAAAATACAATAAATTAGGTATACAAAAGCTTTCTGAAACACATCAAAATATTAGAATAAAATTTAGATTGGTTCAAAATATTAGAATATTTTATTTTACTCAAAAATATTACCTTATGAATATGAAGTAAATGGTAATTAATATTTTGTAGCATCCCCTTTAGCTTTAATAACAGCGTACAATCGATCTTACATACTATATACAAGGTGTTTACAAACATTTCTATCAATATTAGCCCAAATAAACTTTATATGTGCCACTAACTCAGTTTTACTTTAAGGAGAATTTTATTGGAGTTTTTCTTCATTATACCCCATAAGTTTTCGATGGGATTAATGTCTGGTGAGTTTGGTGGCCAAGGAAGTACCTTAATTTTACGTTGATGGAACCAATTCTAATGACACCGAGGTATGTGGTGACGCTAAATCTTGTTGAAAGATGAAATCATCTTCAAATAAATCTTCTGATGATGGAATCATGTAATATTCCAAAATTTCTTGATATATCTGAGAGTTAACCTTTTCGTAGACTATGCATAACTTTCCAGGTCCTTCTGCGCACATGCAACCCCAAACCATGACACTAGCAGCAAATATTACCGAACGTTTAAGGCATTCTTTATCAAATGCTTCTTGCTTCATTCTACAAACTCGAATACCTAGATTACCATATGAAACACAAAACATACTTTCATCACTAAATAATATTTTTTTCCAATCTTCTTCGCTCCATAAACGTCTTGATTTACACCAATTCAATCTTATACGCTTTTGTTTTGCAGTCATGAGAGGTTTTGTTTTCGGTACACGAGATTCAAACTTAAATTTATGGAGACGTCTTAATGTTGTCGATTTAGAAACTTCAACTCCTTCTTCTTTCCATTTTCGGTGCAAGAATAACACACTTTGAAAACGGTTTTTCTTAACTATACGTTTCAGTTTCCTGTCATCTCTAGCAGATGTTTTTGGTTTTCGGCCGCCATTTCGGCGATTATTTTGTAATTTTCCATTCTTTGAATATTGTGTTAGTATTTTACTAAAGCTTGATTGGGAACAATGTAAATAATTCGCTATATAACATTGATTTTTACCGTGCCGATACAAATCAACCATACGAAGTTTAATAGATTCAGGAATATCACTCACACGACCCATTTTAAGACGAAAAAGCAAACAAACTGCAAAAAGAATACTGATTTTAAATAAAATCGTTTGAATTTAATCAATGATGCCATCAGTTATGAATTGGTGATAATTAAAGGAGAATTAATGTGAAATATTCTAATATTTTGAACCACTTGAATAAATATTCTAATATTTTGACTTTTCAAAATAATTTTTTTTTCAATCAATCTTTTCAAAAATGATATTAATTTTAGGATAATAAATAAGTTTAATCAACAATAAGTTCTTAGTAAAAATATCATTTGCATATTTGCATTAAAAGACATTAAATTACCAAATGATATTTTCAATTTGTAAAAAAATGTAATTATTCTAATATTTTGAATATGAGCTGTATCAGTCGCTCCCACGGAGCATGCGCCGCAGGTTACGCGTGCCCAGAAAAACGCATGCATAATTAATGACGTTTAACCCCGCGGCGATTGCTTTGGGAAAGATTCGCAGATACGAGAACGCACGGTAAAAAAAATAACCAATGCCTCCGCTATTGCTAACAAATATGCTCCATAATTACTATTTACACTATTCGGGCGCCACTGTAACGACCCCATTCTGGGACCAGGGTTGAGTCCATGTCTCCTAACCTCCTACCAGTGTTGATGCCAATGAATTTAAGGATCGCTAGTGTTTGAGTCACATTCCTCAAATGCCTTTATATGAAACTTGAGTTTCGTGCCGGATCAGCAAAACATCATGCTGTTTATGCATTTTGGGTCCTTAATTTATCGGTTTACTGAAATGGAAATTAAGTTTAAATTTGTACGATTAATTTAAATGAAACGAATATGACTAAACTGATAGCAAGAACTTGAAAGTAATGAAATATTTATTTCAAATCTGTTCATGCGTCATTCTAGCTTTAGTGGCTTTAATAATGTTAAATTCCTCCTAAAAAACACTATCTTTCAAGGGCTTTATTTTTCTGATCCACATTCTTGAATTATTTGTGCTCTACGTGTATACGAGTGGCTGAAACCAATGCGGAAACACCTCATACAGTAACCCTAGTGCCAAGTTTTATATGCTGAGTTGCGAGGTTTAAAACTTGATTTCTTTTAACTTTGTTAGAAGCGTCAGCAAAAACAGCTTAAAAGAAAACAGAAAGAAGACTAGAAAGCACCAGGGAAGAAAACGCTCAAAAAATCGTTTATGGGACCATATTTCGCCATTCTTTGATCACTCTTTTATCGCTGTAATGAAGTGTTGCCCTTTACGGCTAAAGTACCGTGAATTTATTGCTGTGTTGAGGGTTTTCTGTAAGGTGTGTTGTATTGAATGACTTGCTATAGTAAAGCAAAGCTATGTTTGCCTGTATCTTAAAATAAAATTTCAGTAGTGAGATAATTGTGCTGGATAATTTTTGTAAGGTGCTACCGCATAAAATTTTTAATTAGTTTTTCGATAAAATATAACGAATTATATCGAAAATATTCGATTAAATATTTTGCCCCCTCACTATGACAGAATTATAAATAGAAATTGTAACTGTCATCAAATATTTAAACTAAAGAAATGTTACTTTAAGAAAATGTCTTATTTTGTATTTTACTTTCTTCATTTTAACAGGTTTTTTATTCTCATTAATTCTCTCACTATGCTGTTACTTTAGTTTAACTTTCGTAAGTAATGTGTTTGCTTTAGTATTTAAATTAATATGTAGAAACTGGTTTAATTTCTCATCTGGCTATCTGTAATAGACTCTACGTCATTCACGGAAGACGTACACTGTTAAAATTAAATGCTTGTTTTGAAATATTATCTACAAAAGTGGTAGTGTAACTAGAAGGGTTAGAAGATATATATAAGATACAAAAGAAGGGTACGCAAAACAGGTAAACCCACTATCCAGAAGCCTTATACCCTGAAAAAGGTAATTTCTTAAAATCTGAAGCAGTATTTCGTTTTCAAAGTGTATATTAAATTTCGGAGGATTTGCCGCAAAGTAAATAATAGCTGTGATACTTATTCCATCTTAAACGAGGTTTCCTTCTCTTTTGAAGAAACATAACTATGATAATATGTACAGGAGAGTACCAACATGATGAGGTTCGTGTGTTTCCCTGTATTACTTCTACTCCTATGGGCACTGCGGCCTAGTTGGCAAAGGCAGCGAGGCAGTGATCTGAGCGTCTCTGATTCGATGCCGGTTGCTACCAAATCCACCGCCGTGTACGCTAATGGCGGCTGGTGCAAGGAAAATATGTCATGGCTGCAATGTCCTCCAAGTTCTCAAATTTTTCCTCTGGAGGTGCAGGGTCAAGTGCACAGATCTAGTAGCTTGACTCGGTTCAAAATTACGAGATCGATACTTTAGCCAAATCCGATCCTTTGCGGTGCTATTCAAAACCGGAGCCGCACCATTCTGTCCAATAGCCTTTATGGATTTGATCTGATATACTGTCGGTCAAGGGGCATAAGCTACAACACAACTTCTACTCCTGATTTTATGCAAATATAGTCTTCAACGTTTTGGGCAATTACCAACAATTAGATTTTGAAAAGAGTATCGGGAGAATGCATGAATATTCAAAACCTCAAAAGATAAAATGAATGAGTAAAATGATAAAAATATGCGATAATCACGAGACCTTATTCCTAATAGTAGCCCGAGAGCACCTAGCTGTGGTTATGGAAAAATTAGCTAAAGTGCTTGAAAAATCTGAAGATGAATCTGAACAGTGAAGTTAAAGATATTTTCATTTGTAAAATTTTAAAGGATATAATCTAACAAGTGATTAGAACGGAGAGAAATGTCACTATGAAACAGAATGTAATAGTTTTACTGTTTTATTTCAAGAAAAAAAATGTTGTTTCCTTTTTTATTGGTTTAACTAGGAATCCCAGATTCTTTGAAACCTTCTATCTGAGCGATACATCAGCTAAATACTAAACCAGTTTAAAAGTCTGTAAAGCCAGGAGAATAACTTCAGAGAAAAATGTCACCATTAAACAGTAACTAGAATAAAATAAGAGAATGCAATAATCGCACGCTGCTGATGGGAAATCAGCGAAAGAAGAAATTGTTATTTTCTCATAAAACATGATGTGATAATGCCCCTAGAACAATAGGTATTAAAAAGTCTTGAATGTAATACTTTTGTAAATAACTGTAAATATTTCAAAATATTTGAAATATTTATAAATATTCATTAGTTTTCCTAAATTTATGGTTATTTAGAGTTAAATGTTATTTACTTACTGTCACCGAGCGTTATACTCGTAATTCAATATGTTACCTTTGAAGATATTCCCGGGAGTTTTGGTGAGTTTGGCGACAGACTTGGCGGATAATTTGTTGCTCTTTGGATGTCAGGAGAATCAATCAAAGTTTAACTAGATGCAGTAATTATTGAGTTCTAGAAGTTTCCGTTTATAAAACAATCAAGAATATATATATATATATATATATATATATATATATATATAAAACAGTTCCGTAAGTGACTCATTCATTCACTGACTGACTGACTGACTGACATACAACGCACAGACCAAACCGCTGGACCTAAAGGGCTGAAATATTGCATGGCGATTCTTCTAATAGTGTAGGGGTGCACTAAGAAAGATTTTTCAAAAATTCTTCTTAGATATTTTTAAATTAAATTTTTAAGCTGTTTTTTAAACTATTTTTACGTTTGCATTTAAAATAATACATTGAGGGTTATAAAATTTATATCACGAGAAAGATCATAAAAATTCCTTCAAAATGAAATTTTGTTCGAATTTTTACCTCCATTTCCTGATTTTTGGAGAATTTTTAAGGATTAATTTTTAGAATTTAATTTATTAAATGCTGATCACGTGACTTCTTTTTCTGGTACTTTCAATACATTTATCGTCACGTGCGTAACAACTAAATAGAAAAAAAAAAATATTTTTTTCTCTTTCTAATGCAGCAAACGATTGGATATTATCCCAAAAAAATGCATATCCCTTACGATTTTTTTATAAATATATATATATAGATAGATATATATTTTACATCAATTGTATACATTGATCATCGCATTTATTATAATATATATATATATATTTTTTGTGTGGTATTAATTGCATACATTGACCGTTGTATTTAATTTGAATGTACTCCGTAGCGAAGAGCGGGTTTTCAGCTAGTATATATATAAAACAGTTCCGTAACTGAGTGACTGACTAACTCGCTGACTAATTGACTGTCTGAAAGATAACGCACAGACCAAACCGCTGTACCTAAAGGGCTGATATTTTGCATGACGATTCCTCTTATAGGATAGGGACGCATTAAGAAAGATTTTCGAAAAATTCTTCTTAGATTTTTTAAAATTAAATTTTTAAGCTGTTTTCGTAATTTTTTTTAAGTTTGCATTTAAAATAATATACTGAGCGTCATAAAATTTAGATCACGAGAAATATCATAAAAATTCCTTTAAAATGAAATCTTTTTCGAATCTATGCCTCTATTTTCTGATTTTTGGTGAATTTTTAAAGAATAATTTTAAGAATTTAATTTATTAAATGCTGATCACGGGATTTCTTTTTCTGGTACTTTAAATAAATTTATCGTCACATGCATAACAACGAAATAAATTCACAAAAAATATTAAATACGGTAAAAGATAAAATTTTCCACTAGACTAATTAAGATGGAAGTGTTTTAAGAATTTAATTCCAATTAGTATATTTTATGGGTATTAAACATAAAAAATAATTTCATACATTGACCGTTGTATTTAATTTGAGTTGATTTTATTTTCTTCTACATTATTTTGTCCATAAAAATATCCGTTACGATTTATATATATATATATATATATATATATATATATATATATATATATATATATATATATATATATATATATATATATATATATATATATATATACACTCATGGACAAAAAAATTAGCGCACGAAGAAATAATTGCGGGATCGTAACGAAACTTGCAATGAAGGTACATGTCGGGGTGATATGCAAATGATTAGAAATGCAGCGTGATTGCGCATTACGTATCGTACTCTGTGGAGTATAAAACAGGTAACCAAAGCTTGTTTGAGTGTGCTGAATCATTTACAAAGGAAGAGCTGAGATAGACATGCCATTACGCCGTGTTCGAAGACAATATAAGCAGTTGTCGCAATTTAAGAGGGGGAGAATCGTCGGGATGCTGGAAGCTGGGTGGTCAGCTAGGCGAGTAGCTCGTCAATTAGGCCGTTCTGATTGTGTTGTGAGGAGGTGTTGGGACCAGTGGACCCGAGAGATGTCATGTACACGAAGACCAGGCTCAGGACGCCCTCGACAGACCAGTCGTCGAGAAGACCGCCACATCGTAAGAAATGCACGCGTACAGCCAACTGCTTCATCGGCCGCCATCCAGGCACAGGTAGCACCTTCACTTGGGGCCTCTGTGTCTTCTCGAACCATACGAAGGCGCCTGGCGGAAGGACAGTTAGCATCGCGGCTCCCATTACGTGTGCTGCCCTTGACGCCCACCCATCGACGCCTCCGTTTGGAGTTTTGCCGCAGACGAGGAAACAGGACTGCAGCGGAATGGAACCAGGTCGTCTTTAGCGACGAATCCAGATTCAATCTCGGCAGTGATGACAATCGTGTTCGTGTGTGGAGAGCCCGTGGTGAACGCTTCAATTCTGCCTTTGCTGTACAGCGACACATCGCTCCCACAGCTGGTGTGATGGTATGGGGTGCCATTGCCCACAATACACGGTCACCCCTAGTATTGTTCCGTGGCACCATGACAGCCCAGCGGTATGTTCATGAAATCCTGCAACCACATGTGTTGCCACTCATGCAACGGCTCCCAGGATCCATTTTTCAACAAGACAATGCTTGGTCTCATACGTAAAGGGTGTTAAAGGACTGACTCCGCACTGTTACTACCCTTCCTTGGCCTGCCCGATCCTCAGATTTGTCTCCAATCGAGCATATCTGGGATCATTTGGGACGACGAGTTGGGCATCCCACGAGTTTGAACGAACTAGAGGCAAGGTTACAGCAAATATGGAACGAAAGGTCTCAAGACATCATACAGAACTTGTATGACTCAATGCCCGATCGTATCGCATCGTGCATTCGCGCTAGAGGGGGTCCAAAGAAGTATTAACTCCTTCGTTCTTTTGCCTTTTTCTCTGAAATAAATTATCCTTTTTCTTTGATTTTCTTATCATTTACTTATATCAAAGTAGTCATTACGTATGTAAAATTTCGTTTCATTTTGACGACTCCTTCTTGGTGCGCTAATTTTTATGTCCATGAGTATATATATATATATATATATATATATATATATATAATATATATATATATATATATATATATATATATATATATATATATATAAATAAATAAATATATATATATATATATATATAAATAAATAAATATATATATATATATATATGACAAGGAGCTTGTTTTGCTCTCGTGTTTAAATATTAATAAAGCAGTCCACATCTTCTTTAAATCCTTGGACGAGTGGCAGGGAATGGATTCCTGACACAGTCAATAATCTTAAATCCTTATTTATTACGTTTCGTGAAATAACCACGCTACAGGGAAATCTATTTAGCCATTTTGTGAATTCTTCAGCACGCCGCCACGAGCGACTGCCAGCAACGAAATTCGCACTCAATCTACCGCCAAAACTTAATTTTCTCAGTGCTCTTGCTGCACGGTGCATGTGCAGACCTCATCCTTGGGCATTTGGACCTTCATTATTGCTGATCGTACAATTTAACTTCACGCCCAAAGACCTGTACATTTTTAAAAATAAATCCTCTCGCCTAGAATTCTTCGCTTTCCGCTCAAAGTCGCTTTTAAAGGATGATTCCCCACAGAAAAATACGCGCGCTTTGTAAATGGATTGCTAGATTCTTATTCTTCTAAACCCCCTTTTCCCGTACTTCTGAACTATATTTTGAGAGTTCAGATATGTTTTGACACATATATATATATATATATATATATATATATATATATGTATATATATATATATATATATATATATATATATATATATATATATATATATATATATATATATATATATATATATATATATATATATATATATATATATATATATATATATATATATATATATATATATATAGAGCGGCTAACAGCAGCTTTGTGGGTCCAGTACTTTGAAATGGTGGGGTTGATGAAAAAATTCCTTCCAGTACAGCGCAACTGAGAAGATCATATGACATGCGCCCAACTGATGATACCTTATTTTCATGCCAGCGGGCATTTTCATTATGCAAAGTGTACTCACCTATATGCACCAGACATGCTGGGACTAACAACTCGCCACCTTCAACTTAAACAGGATTTTATAGATCGTGGATACTTCACTGTCAACAGAACTGGAACGCGAATGGCTGGTTTATGGTCTGACATGGCAATTGAGGTGACACTCATGTGTGACATGAATAGTGAAGGATAATTAACACGTGAGCGAGGCTATAGTGATTCGGTGTTGGCGAAATGGGTTGGGGGAGCACGCACAACTACAGCAATATGTAGTTCACTTGAGATGTTTTGTGTCGTCCATACTGCAAGCGGAGAACAACATGTTGAGTTCGAGCATAACGCATAACAAGAGATGATCTAGACAGAAGGAAGCTTGCTCAATGGTTGGCTGTTCATCGGCCTTTTTCAGAACGTAATTGTTTGATGTCTTTTTCAACGTGAGTAATTGGAACAAGTAACGTCAACTGCTACAAGGCCTTGGAAATTGGAACCCGCACAATGAGCACTTTTGTTGGAATGAATTTCTCAGAAGTGAAACAATCCAAGAAGAACTCAGTCGTTCCTTTTGCTGCGATGAGCAATATGATCAAAGTTAATGATGAGGTAGTGGTGGTAGAGCCTCTGATGGTATTTCAGAGAACTCTGATCACCAATAAGATAGAAGAGGATGTAGAGTAGTTGCTAAAGTACGAGTTACCCCCATACCCTATGTCTCTATTCGCCGAGGGGATAATGAGAAAAATCAAAAAGTCAGCACTGTTTGATGCTTTTCCAAAATGTAATCAACTGATCAATGTGAAGAATTGTTTTACGATAATCGATCCTGCTTCATAAAGTAAAGTGGAACACAAACACCACCTTCGTCTCCATCTGCGATCAATATGTATCGTACATAATCCACCATTACAGCAGCAGTTCAGCTGTGGTTTTTGATGGTTATGAAGACATGAACTCCACGGAAAGAGACGAACAACATCGGCGAGCATCAAGTAAAACATCAGTGGATATTGACTTCAATAAGAACATGGTGGCTACTGTTCATCAGATAAACTTCCTTTCCAATGAAAGGAGCAAAACCAAGCTGATTACTATGTTAGTTCAGGCCTTGGGTGCAAGAGGTATACAGTCTACTATAGCCAAAGGAGATGCTGACTGAAGTATTGTCAGAGGTGGGTGGCAAAACACCTCTCATTCAAATATGGTGGTAGTAGGTGAAGACAGACCTGCTCATCTTACTTGTGGCACTCACCCCACGAGACACGAATGTGTGTTTTATGAAGGCCGAACGGGGCAACACAGAAGACAGGCTCTACTCTTCACAACATCTTCAGGTTTCATCATTCAGCCAGTACATTCTCTTCATCCATACTTTCTCAGGATGTGACACTACGTCAACGATTTATGGTAAAAGCAAAGCAGCAATAGTACAATGTTTCCAGCAGTATGCCAATGAAAAAAAAACATCGCCAAAGTTTTTTATGACTACAAATCTTCACCAGGAGACATTGCTGGAGCTGAGGAATGAATGTTCCTGCTCATGTTCCAGGCCCCGCCAAATGAGCATGATCTCAATCACCACACGTACCTTTCATTTTTCTTTGCTCGTACTGACCCCATTAAGTAAATTTAATAATTTATATAATTCATTAATATTCTATAATACGTTATACATTATCTGGCCAAAAGTATCCGGACACCCCCCTGAAGAAGTGGATCTAGCAGGTGACGTAATTTGATGCGTAACCGAAAGCTATAAAAGTATTTGTAGTTTACAGTGGAAGGTCCGGCCCATGTACTGTAGTTACCACTACTCTTCCTGTAGCTCCTGAAGCTATTGGTAGTGGTTTGTCACGTCATATTTATGCGTTTGTGAGACGATGAGTAAGTCAAAGGAGCTTAGTGACTTTGATCGTCGCATTATAGTGGGATGGCACCTTTGTGGGAAATCAATTCGTGAAATTTCGGACATTCTACAGAAGCTAAAATGATAATGAAGATTTTGACTTGTTTGAAACTTTTTCCGAAGTATCAGATTGACGGCTTTTAAAATACAGGAAAGCAGTTGATGAAATAAATTATATATAATCTAATTAATGTAAGTACTTGTTGTTTGAACCTACTTTTGATAATAATTTTTTGATTACATGAACAACTTTTATACATTTTGGTTTGTTTTCTTACTTCCTCCTTTGTACTACATGTGTTCTTCTGTATATTATGAGATATACATTATACATACAGGTATACATAATTTATTATTTATGCGAGTTATAAATACTATACGTATCTAATTAAACAGCATACAAAGTGATTAAGAGAGTTACAGACCTTGGAAACGAAATTTGAGTGACGAGCAATTTTCTAGCAAAATGTTGAAAAGTACCCCTAAACTTCAAAACGCTATAACTATTTACCGGGAGAAGATAAATTAACATAACTATATACATTTTTGAAGGAAAATTTTCACTCTACAACTATTTCTATCACGAGTTTTCTGAGAAATGGAAGGGGAAAGAGTTAGAAGAGGAAGTTTGACAAGATACTTGAACCGCTACCACTTTTATTGAAAATTTTTCATATTCAACGGCTCATATCTCAAAAACGGTAACACTTAGGTAGAAACATGGATACACCATTTGAAAGGGAATTTTACCAGCTTTAATTTTTGAATTTGACAATTTTCTGTGCGACTCAAAGTTTGTGAGATAAACACCGAAAACTGAAAAAAGGGACCTTTGGGACCCCCCCACCCGCGGCGCCCGAAATCGAGGGGACTTTATTAGGCGTTGTTAAGGGGACCAACCCCTACACATTCCTGAAAAAATCTCAACCCCTTTATTTAGTGCGAAATGAAAACCTAATTTAACTGTACTACAGGTTACTTGGACGTTTTTTAGAGTTTACAGATAAGTATCTAACTTACCAGATGCTTACTCTGATCTTGAGTGAAGAATAATTTGACAGTCCTATAATCTGTCCACTCACTCTCACAATCTTAAACAGTTCCAGTCTCAATCACTTACAGATGTATTTAATTTATTTACATAAAATCAGAATGGAAATATGAAGTATACATGAATGAAAACAACTTGATGAAAAAAAACCATGGTCGACCATCATGCGTGGCCCCTGTAAAAACTCAAAGACATCACATATTAATAATTGAAAAATACAGATTTTATCAACTTATCATATTACAAAATCACTTTACAAAATCAACTTATAAACTCAACTTCTACAGATTCTTTCAACTTATAAATTCAATTCTATAGATTCTATCAACTTATAAATTCAAATTCACATGGGATAATTTTTCTTATATACTTAATTTTCAGCATTGTTTCATTACATAACATCATTTCATTTTAATCTAGGTTACAAGAAAGCGCTTTTTCATATTCGAGTTATGATACACACACAAATTTCACAATAATTTTACAATTTATCTACAAATCAATTCACCCTTATCAAAAATATAAATATAATTGACACTTTTTATTTCAAAAATTCACAATGATAGATTCATTATGTTAAAACACATTAAACTTTCTGATTAGTTGTGCATAGTTGGGTCAGAGGAGAGCAGGTTCAAAATTTTCCCAAAGTCTTAACCACAACAATGGCTTGAAAAAATATGTGGGGAGTGTTCGTGTGTTGGAATGTGTGATCACCACACTGCCCTAGGTTCAAATTCTTAATAACCTTACTACTAAGGAGTGACGGGGGTGTGTAGTTGTTTGTGTTTAGTGTCTGTGACCGTACAGCGGACCAACTGTAATTCTCCCACAGGACATGACTGCCAAAACAACACCTTGTCAAGAACTAAGATGGAGAAACAGGAAATGTGGGCGCTTGTCATGCCTGAGGAAGTATTAAGTAAGAATTGGGAAGACAAAAGGAGCGGTCATCCCATGGCCTCTATTTAGTCATTTCATTTAAGTAATATTTTCAGCACATTGTGACTGAGTATGTGAAGTACAATTTATTTAGAAGGATACAATGAGGTTGGGATGACTTCCAACGCGCGGGTAGTGATAGGTAATAGGATAGAGTATTCGGAAAGAAGGAAATTTACTGAAAGATGAAAGAAGTAGGGGCGTCACATTCGGTTTTTGGCTCAGAAGATCCAAAACATCACATACAATAGTTCTCTAGTAGAAAGTTTAAACAAGATAGCTTTTTTTAAGTATTTTATTAATTTTAATTTAAGACAACACACAAAGTTTCAAAAAAGGTGTTAGGCACCCAACAAGTAAAATCAATTAAGAAATGGATCTCTGAGTAAGGAAGTTTGGTCATATTCAGGAAAATGTAAACACAGTTCAGCACATTATACAAACAAAACATTTCAAAAATGGTAACAAAACATTTCAAAATAATCCAAAAATTAGGTTTAGCCAAAGTTCTTTCATTAGTTAATAAATTTCAATTCAAAACACACAATTGTTAAAACCCAATAAATTCAATACAAAACCTATTCTAGTTTAATTTCACAATATCATCAATTCCAGTTTTATTATTTATTTTACTCATTAACATTCATAATTTTATAATTTCAATTATTTACTTTTAATTTGTACCAAATTCTCTTAATTTCCCCCCCCTCCCCCCTCCCCAAGAAAATTCTGCATGAAGCAAAATTATTTTAATTTAAACACATTATGTGGACGAAAATGCCTTCATCTGGTTGAGTGCACAATTTCACTCTTTTTCCCAGTGTATTGGTTTGGTTTATCAATTTTAAAATTAACATTAGAAAGTTGGTTTAAAATTTTATAAAGGCCTGAATAATGTGGTTCTAACTTGCTTGAATTTGGGTATTTAAATTCTTCGTACATCACTAAGTCACCAGTTATAAAATTTGACTGTACAAAATGTCTATCATATCTCTGTTCATTAAATAATTCTCAACATTTTTTGATAAGGCTTTGCAAAAAACATACCGCA
>OU015491.1:158085239-158091217 GCA_907164885.2 Dolomedes plantarius
AGAGCTGACTGTGTATGTCTGTGGATTTTGCAACGTTGGCATGATATACATGCTCTAGTCCACATTTGACAGTCTTTTTTCATGTTGGGCCATATAAAACGTTTCGTAATCAATTTTATTGTAGATCTTATTCCGGGATGAGATAAGTTATGGATTGATGAAAATATTTTCTGCCGAAATTTTGCGGGTATGTATGGGCGATTATAATTTGTAGAAGTATCGCAGTAGATTTTCTTGTCGCTGTCCGGCATAGGAATTTGCAAGATTCTTAAGTTTGGGTTGTTTCTCAGTATTTCCAAATCTTCATATTCTTGAACGTTTGCTATAGTTTGTAAGTCTAATGAAGATGGCACAGAAATGGTGTCTATACGAGAGAGTGTGTCAGCAACGGTATTTTCATCCCCTTGAATGAACTGGATATTAGTTGAGAACTGGCCAATGTATGACAGTTGCCTAGCCTGCCGTGGCGAGGCTTTTTCCAAATCTTGTTGGAAGGCAAATGTTATTGGCTTGTGATCCGTATATATTGTAAAAGATCGACCTTCTAAGACGTATTTGAAATGTTTCACTGCTGTGTAGATGGCTAATAGCTCTCTGTCATAGGCACTATATTTTCTCTGTGTTGGCGTGAGAGATCGAGAAAAGAAACCCAAGGGTTGTTTTTCATTATTCACGATCTGATGTAAAACAGCTCCAATAGTAGTATCGGAGGCATCTGTCGTTAATGATATTTCAGCCTTTTCGGATGGGTGAGTTAAAGTCGTGGCATGACTAAGTGCATCTTTTAAAGCGCGGAAAGCGTTTCTTGTTTCTTCCGTCCAAGTTACTTCTTTTCTGCAGTTCTTTTTGATACCACTGAGCAATGCTGTTAAAGGTTGTTGCAATTTTGCACAATTGGGTATAAATCGGTGATAAAAATTCACCATACCTAAAAAGCGTCTTAAACTAATGAATGTCTTAGGTTCTGGAAAGTTATTGATTGTATCAACTTTCGTTGAAAGAGGTTTAAGCCCTTCAGCTGACACTTCGTACCCAAGAAATGCAAGTTTAGTTTGACCGAATTTACATTTTGCCGCATTAATGCATAGACCATATTCGTTTAGTCTTTCGAGGACTGCTCGTACATGTTGCTGATGAGTTTCTTCATCAGGAGAGGCTATTAGAATGTCATCCAAGTAGCAAAATACAAAATCTAGTCCATACAGCACCGAGTTCATGAAACGTTGGAACGTTTGGGCCGCATTGCGTAGGCCGAACGTCATGAAAGGGAACTCGAATAAACCGAAAGGCGTGAGAATTGCTGTTTTCGGTATATCTTGCTCGCGAACCGGTATTTGTTGGTACGCTCTAATGAGATCAATGGAAGAGAAAATTGTTGTTCCAGCTAAGACATAACTGCAATCTGTTAAAAATGGAAGAGGGTATCTATCAGGGATCGTAACATTGTTTAATGCTCGATAGTCCCCACAAGGTCTCCAATCTCCAGATTTCTTCATAGCCAGATGTAGTGGGCTCGACCAATTACTTTTAGACGGTCTGCATAAACCCATTTGAAGCATAAATTCAAACTCCTTTCTGGCTGCTTTGAGTTTTTCTGCCGATAACCTCCTAGCCTTAGCGAAAACGGGTGGACCTCTGGTTTCTATGTAATGTTCGATGTTATGATTTTTGACCTTATTGTTAACTACATTCAGTTTTAGCAAATCCGGAAAATCGTTAATAATATTTTTATATGGATCATGTACGGCATTTAGAATAGGAATATTATTATTAATTTGAAAACAAGGAGTTCCTTTACTTACTAACAAAGTAGTGTCATCAATCAATTTGCGATTTTTGGAATCTACCAAAAGGTTAAAATTTGCAAGAAAATCTATACCTATTATCGGTCTGTTCACATCCGCAATTACAAAGGGCCAAATGAACAATCGTCTGAGTCCAAGATCAAGCTTGAGTAACTTTTGGCCATATGTTTTAATTTTCGTGCCATTTGCAGCAAATAGTTCTAATTTCGAGACAACTCTTTTATCTGCAGGTAATGGAGGAATAACGGACAGTTCTGCCCCGGTATCTATTAAAAACTGGGTGGCCGATTCTTTGTCGCTGATGAAAAGACGACTCAGCTCTACCCCTTGTCTCCCTGTCGTCAATGAGAGACGGGGGGCTAGTTTTCCGGGTTGTTTGTCTGTGATCCAGATGAGAAGTTACACGGTTGTTTACACTTAAATGACTTGTCGCTGAATTTTTCGTGATAGTAACAGATATTACTGGACCTGTTACCACTGAAACTCCTACCTCTTGATTTGGTTCGGTAACGATAATGCGAACGACTGTGCCGTTGTCTGGATAAAATAGAAACTTGTAAACTAAGTTCATTCATCTGTTTTTGTAAGCTTTCAATCAGCCCCGAGTTTACGGTAATGGACGAAGTAGCAGCTATTTGGGGGGTAATAGGATTTAATTCCCAAATCTTATCAGCCATCGTCGCCACTTTTGACAAATCTTCGCCACTAACAGATATAATGCTGCGCATATTAACAGGTAGACGCTGGAGCCACAATGTTTTTAGGAAAGTATCTGTAACTTTGTCACCTGCCAAATTACGCATTTCACACAGTAACTGAGATGGTTTTTTATCTCCCAGTTCTAACTCACTCAGTAATTTTTGAGTTGTTTGAGTCTCCGAGTCTGCATATAATGAAATTAATCTGTCCTTGATGGCTTGATATTTGCGATCTTGTGGCGGACTTAGTAGCATATCAGATACGTGTGACAAAATCTCAGGTTCTATGGAACTTATCACATAATCATATTTTGTTTGGTCTTTAGTTATTTTTGCATTTCTAAATTGTGCTTCTAGCTGAAGGAACCATATCTTCGGATCTGGTTTCCAAAAATAAGGAACTTTGACGCTTACCTTGGCGACAGCCGCAGTTGTAGCACTAGGGTCATTTTCATTGCTTGCATCTTCGTCAGCCATAGTAGGATTCTATCACGTACGAGTCCACCAATGAAGCGTCTTTAATTGTAGGTGAATAATAATTATAATAATAATAATAATAATAATAACGCTTCTCTGACTCCAATATAAATATTATTTATTATATATTAGATGTTGCTTATATAACTAAATAATTAATCTACTTTTTGACATCGAATACATCTAACAGGCACAAGCAAAACATTGATTCTTCTTTTTTTTATATCACTTATGTTGCCAAACATGTTCAACTTATTTAATTAAAATCTTGATGGCCAAACGATAAATTGATGTGGAATGAATTGATAAGGATTTAATTGTCGTCTGCCGAAGCGACACTACAATATATATGTGTATATGTGTATATCTATATGTATATACCGGGTGGCCATAATTAAACTGACAGTGCTCACAGTGTTGTGTAGCGCGATCTATTTGTGAGAATGACGCCACATTTTGTAGGAAGATTAAACAAGACGGGGGACGAAGGATTCCGCGAAAAAATAAATTAGTTCCAAAAGTCACCGCTAGGGGAAAATTTGGCTCTGTGTAATAGAAAATAGAGTGTTAACAAATGCAAATAAATATGGAAATTACCTTTTATTTTGCATTGAAATGAGGTTCAATGTGGCCGCCGTTGTTGTGGACCACATATTGCATTCTGTGCACAGTATGCACAACAGCAGAAAGTAACATGTCTGCAGGAATTTCCCGTACAGTCCGTGATATATTATCCTTCAACGTAGCCAGGTCCTGGACCACTCCTTGATAGACCTTGGACTTAAGGGAACCCCATAGCCAGAAGTCGCATGGGGTAAGATCAGGCGACCGAGGTGGCCATGCAGTTGGAAAGTAGCGGCTAATGACTCTTTGTGTTGTGAATTTCTGTCGTAGCAGCTGTTGCACCCGTACAGCAACGTGTGGAGGGGCTCCATCTTGCATGAAAATGATTCCCCCCAGGCATTGTCTTTGCTGAAGTGCCGGAATGACAAAGCTGTTCAACATGTGGCGATATTTCTCTCCGGTAACAGAACAGGTTTCCAGTCCTGTCGGGGTAATGCTCTCATAGAAGAATCGACCTACGATAAATTCCGCTGTGAACCCACACCAAACAGTTACCTTTGGTGAATGTAAGGGAATTTCTGTGACTGCATGTGGTGATTTGTCATCCCAAATTCGGCAGTTCTGGGTATTCACAGTTCCATGCAGGTAAAAGTGGGCCTTGTCTCCCCATAAGATTTTCCACGGCCAAGCATCATCCACCTCCATTGTGGCAAGAAAGGTGAGAGCAAAAGTCAATCGCTTATCATGGTCGGGGTACAGTAACTCCTGTACGAGGCTGATCTTGTACGGATATAAGTTGATAATCTTTCGTAAGATTTTCCATACCGTACTGTAAGGCATATCTGTATTCCGAGCTAATCCACGAGCGCTAGAGGAGGCAGCAATATTGTCTGGTCCTCTGTCGACAATCGCCGTGGCAACTGCTTCGATTGTATCCTGTGGTACAGGTTTTCGTCCTCTGCCTGACTGAACCTTCAGAGAACCTGTTTTCTCAAACGTCGCAACCATTGCTTTAGCCCATCAACTGACACAGGACCGTTACCTTTACGCATTTTTTTTGTGCGTTCTAAAAGCACGAAGAGCGGCTGACGCGTTGCACTGGTTGAGGTAAAAGAATTTGACCAGTAACGCACGCTCGACTAAAGAAGGAGACATTGCACATAAACTTTCAATCCGATTAATTCGAAACGTAACACATTGCCTTTTAAAACCCAAGCAGCTGGCACTGTGCCAATGGATGTAACGTGAAATTTGAATAAAGATCTTCTACTTCTGATCAGCGTACGTGATATTGCAGATCACGAGACTTTATCGGTGTTTATGTAGATTTTACGCTTTTTTAAAAGTGTTGTAATATTACACTTGAACTAAATAAGAAAATGTGCATAATAAAAGGTAATTTTATTCCGTATAAATTTGCATTTGTTAACACTTTATTTTCTATTACACAGCGCCAAATATTCCCCTAGCGGCGACTTTTGGAACTAATTTATTTTTTCGCGGAATCCTTCGTCCCCCGTCTTGTTTAATCTTCCTACAAAATGTGGCGTCATTCTCGCAAATAGATCGCGCTACGGAACACTGTGAGCACTGTCAGTTTAATTATGGCCACCCGGTATATATATATATATATATATATATATATATATATATATATATATATATATATATATATATATATATATATATATAGATATATATATAAAAGGGCTTGTCTGTTTGTTTGTCCGCTATAGAATCATAGACTGTTTCACCCACCGGGACCAAATTCGGCACAGTTAATGTTTTGGACCCGAGAAACTTAAATCAGGAAAAACGAAATTTGGGGCTCAATTAGTTTTTTTAAAATTAATTTTTTAATGTTTTTTGTGCCCGACAGAGGTGCGTCTACCCCCTGTGGATTCCCCTCGACCAGCTGCGTTAAGAGGGGTGGTTTGAGGATGACGGAGGGGGGAGGGGTCGTTAAATTCCAATGCACGGGAGAAAGAGGGTTGAGAATGACCTTAAAATCAGACGAAGGTCCGCAGGCTCAAACTTTCTTTCTTTCTTATTGTTTGTATATCATTTCAGTCGAAACGTGCTAAGCACATTCTGTCTGGCCAGATAAACATGAAGAGCGGGAGTGCAGCCCAGTATTTTTTTGATGGAATGCATGAAGTATTTTATATCTATATATCTACCCGGGCAACGCCGGGCAATAATGCTAGTATATATATATATATATATATATATATATATATATATATATATATATATATATATATATATATATATATATATATATATATATATATATATATATATATATATATATATATATATATATATGATATATAGATATATATATATATATATATATATATATATATATATATATATATATATATATATATATATATATATATATATATATATATATTTGAAGTCTTGCTGA